>RXON01002406.1:0-59029 GCA_009667805.1 Leptobrachium leishanense
AATCCAGCAATTTTGTCGCCGCATCCACCAGCACATCAATTCGGTCCATAACTCTCTATAGACTTCGGTTTCTAGACATGTACGTTTGAAACATTCAGCTGATCCCAGCTGTTTATCATTTCAAGCCATTGAGAAACTGAAAGCGGGGCCAAGAAAAGGAAATTTTGATAAATCATTACGGACAAAAATAATCCTTTTGGAACTATACCTTGAAAACTCTCCATCCCTCTGGCTCTAATGAGGAATATAATTATACGCCCTTCATTTAATTTTTAGGTCTGACATGTCCACTCTGCCCCGATTTGTGTCTACCCTCTATTGTTGGAAATCTGTTTCATATCTCACTATATATTATACTTCACCAATTTTTCTAATTTATTTATGTATTTATTATTTTCAATTAATTCACAAAGTCTAGATATCCTTAAGTATATAAATTACTAGCTTTTGCCCGCGGCTTCGCTCGCGTGGATTTTAGGATTTGTTAAAAAAGTTTTTAAAAATAAACTTGAGGTTTTTTTGATAGAACCCCCCACTTGGGATTTTTGGAAAATAAACAGGTATCCTGTTTAAAAGTATTCACCCCCCTTTTTTTACCCCCCACTTGGATTTTTGTAAGATGGTAAAACACGTGTTTCTTTATTTGCAAAAGATTGTAATTACCAAACTTCACACCTGTAACATCTTGGTTTTTGAACTATAGATATACTGATAAAAGTATTCAGACCCCTTTCGCTCGACCCCCCCCCCCTTATTTGGATTTGTGGAAAATGGCAAAACACATGTTTGGTTTTTTTCACAAAGATTGTAAATACCAGATTTCACACCCGTAACATCTTCAGTTTTTGAAATATAGGTATACTGATAAAGGTATTCAACCCCTGTTTTTGCCCCCCCAAGGAGTTTTCAGAACATGGTAAAATACGTGTTTTTTATTTTTCAAGACGAATCTAAATACCGATTTTCACATCTGTAGCATCTTCTGTTTTTGAGCTATAGGTATCCTGTTTAAAATATTCAACCCCCTTTTTCACCCCCTTATTGGTGGATTTTCCAAAAATCCTTCCTTAGTGGACGCCTAAATCATAAAAACAGTGCACCTTCAAAATTTCACATTCCTAGGTTAAACGGTTTCAGCTGGGCGTTGATGAGTCAGTCAGTCAGTCAGGACTTTTGCGTTTATATATATAGATGTATTTAACCCCCATTTTGGCCCCCCCATGGAATTTTCAGAAAATGGTAAAATACGTGTTTTTTTATTTTTCAAGACGAATTAAATATCGATTTTCACATCTGTAGCATCTTCTGATTTTGAGTTATAGGTATCCTGTTTAAAATATTCAACCCCTTTTTCACCCCCTTAGGGGCGGAGTTTCCAAAAATCCTTCCTTAGTGGGTGCCTACATCATAAAAACAGTGCACCTTCAAAATTTCACGTTCCTAGAGTTAAATGGTTTCAGCTGGGCGTTGATGAGTCAATCAGTCAGGACTTTCGCGTTTATGATAAAAGTATTCAACCCCCTTTTTGCCCCCTCAAAGGAATTTTCAGAAAATGGTAAAATACGTGTTTTTTTATTTTTCAAGACGAATCTAAATACCGATTTTCATGTTTGTAACATCTTCTTCTTTTAAGATATAGGTATCTTGTTTAAAATATTTAAAATATTCAACCCCCTTTTTTTCCACCCCCCCAGTCGAATTTCTGAAAAACGGTAAAATACGTCTTTTTTTATTTTTCAAGACGAATCTAAATACTGATTTTCACATCTGTAGCATCTTCTGATTTTGAGTTATAGGTATCCTGTTTAAAATATTCAACCCCCCTTTTCACACCCTTAGGGGCAGAGTTTCCAAAAATCCTTCCTTAGTGGGTGCCTACATCATAAAAACAGTGCACCTTCAAAATTTCACGCTCCTAGGTTAAACGGTTACGGTTTCATAGAAACATAGAAACATAGAAAAATGTCGGCAGATAAGAACCTTTCGGCCCATCTAGTCTGCCCAATTACATGGATACTTTACCTGGATTTATCTTTTGTTTAGGATAGCCTTATGCCTATCCCATGCTTGCTTAAATTCAATTACTGTTTTGGCCTCTACCACTTCTGCTGGAAGACTGTTCCATGTATCCACCACCCTCTCAGTAAAATAATGCTTCCTGATGTTACTTTTAAACCTTTGCCCCTCTAATCTAAGACTATGTCCTCTTGTTTTGCTATTTTGTTTCCTTTTAAATATACTCCCTTCCTCTACCTTGTGGATTCCCTTTACGTATTTAAATGTTTCTATCATATCTCCTCTGTCTCGTCTTTTTTCCAAGCTGTACATGTTAAGATCATTAAGCCTTTCCTGGTAACTTTTCTCCTTCAAGCCGTACACCATTTTAGTAGCCCTTCTCTGAACTCTCTCTAAGAGGTCTATATCCTTCTGGAGATACGGTCTCCAGTACTGCACACAGTACTCCAAGTGAGGTCTCACCAGTGCTCTGTACAGTGGCATGAGCACTTCCCTTTTCTACTGCTAATACCTCTCCCTACACAACCAAGCATTCTGCTAGCATTTCCTGCTGCTCTATTACATTGACTCCTTACCCTTAGATCCTCTGAAATAATGACCCCTAAATCCCTTTCCTCAGATGTTGAGGTTAGGACTGTATCAAATATTCTATATTCAGCCCTTGGGTTTTTACGTCCCAGGTGCATTATCTTGCACTTATCCACATTAAAACTCAATTGCCACAACTCCGACCATTTTTTTAGTTTACCTAAATCATTTGTCATTTGGCTGATCCCTCCAGGAACGTCAACCCTGTTGCAAATCTTTGTGTCATCAGCAAAAAGACATACTTTTCCATTAATACCTTCTGCAATATCACTAATAAAAATATTAAAGAGAATGGGTCCAAGTACTGACCCCTGAGGTACCCCACTGGTAACAAGACCTTGTGCCGAATAAACTCCATTTACCACAACCCTCTGTTGTCTGTCACTCAGCCACTGCCTAATCCAGTCAACAATATTGGAATCTAAACTCAAAGATTGCAATTTATTGATAAGCCTTCTATGCGGAACAGTATCAAAAGCCTTACTGAAATCTAAATAAGCAATGTCTACTGCACCACCTGTGTCTATTATTTTTGTTACCCAATCAAAAAAATCAATAAGATTAGTTTGGCATGATCTCCCTGAGGTAAACCCATGTTGTTTCTGATCCTGTAATCTATGTGTTTTTAGATGTTCAACAATCCTTTCCTTTAACATGGTTTCCATTAATTTCCCCACTACTGACGTAAGACTAACTGGCCTATAGTTCCCCGATTCCTCCCTACTACCCTTCTTGTAAATGGGCACAACATTTGCTAATTTCCAGTCTTCTGGAACGACTCCCGTTAACAAGGATTGGTTAAATAAATCTGTTAACGGTTTTGCTATTACATCACTGAGCTCTTTTAATAATTTAGGGTGGATCCCATCAGGCCCCATTGACTTATTTGTCTTTACTTTAGACAGCTGCTGTAGAACCTCCTCCTCTGTAAACTGATATGTAAATGTCTCTTTAGTGTTCTCTCCTAACTGAGGTCCCTTTCCTTCCTTTTCTTCTGCAAAGACTGAACAAAAATATTCATTGAGGCAGTCAGCGAGACTTCTATCCTCTTCTACATACCTTCCTTCCTTTGTTTTTAATCTAACTAATCCTTGTTTTACTTTTCTTTTCTCGTTTATGTATCTAAAAAATGTTTTGTCCCCCTTTTTTACTGACTGAGCTATTTTCTCTTCTGCATGTGCTTTGGAAGCTCTTATAAATTGCTTTGCCTCTTTCTGCCTAATCTTATAGGTTTGCCTATCTTCTTCACTCTGAGTTGTTTTATAATTATTGAATGCTGTCTTTTTGTTCTTCACTATTTTGGCCACTTCTGCAGAGTACCACAGTGGTTTCTTCCCTTTTTTGTTTTTGCTAACAAGCCAAATGCAATTTCCTGTGGCCTTCAATAATGCTTCCTTTAAATAATCCCATTTCTCCTGGACTCCCTTTAAACTCCTCAGCTGGGCGTTGAGGAGTCAGTCAATCAGTCAGTCAGTCAGGACTTTCGTGTTTATATATATAGAATTCAGTTGATAGCATTGTCGAAATTATGAATATTGTTTAAGATTCAATATCTTTACATCTATAGTTGTAGTCATCAGGTGAGCTGTCATCACCACATTTATATACTTGAATCGGTTGATTTCTATTACTATCATTGTTGCCTGCCGCATCAGCACAGATATACATGTATACATTCAGTTTATTATCATAGTTTATGCATCCTCTGTATTATTTTGCTCATGGAAAGCTTTTTATGTAAAGCTAACACCTTTATGCATATTTGGCATCGCATTATGTAGAGTACCCATGTTCATCACGGATCATATTTATTACCAAATAAGAAATTAATGAGAACTTCCTAAATGCACTAATGTATCAATGGTGTCATCCTAGGGCCAGAGAAATATTATATTCCAATCGGCGAGTTCAGGATGTAGTGACTCTCCGTATTTTTCCTGGGTCACCGCATATGTTTTTTTGATCGCCAAGGACTCTCCGATTGGGATTTCAGCCAGTAGTGGCTGATCACACTGTCCACCATTGACGCCAGTTGGCACTTTCCTGGTATTTTAAGTTTCTCACGAGGTTGTTTCCCGAGCAAATATACCGAACACCAAGTTATTACGCGCGGCATTCAACCTTCGTTCTGTATCCACGATCCATGACATGACCAGGACTTTTGTCCCTTCTGGGCAAGCAGTCTTATACCTATCCATCAATGGCATGAACTTTCTCATAGTGGCACTCTATATTCTATATTTATTATTATATAAATTTTTTGGATGCTTTTCAATATATTACGGTGAGCGATTATAGCAACATTGGAATGCTCCTGTCTTATTGATGCAGAGTGATGCCAATCATAATCCTGTTGACTAATCAGATTGACTGCTGCTTCGAGAGAGCCCCACAAATGAACGCTATGTTTCAATTGGACCATTGGTATGTCCATCATTGTATCAATGCATCTTTGGCACTCCCCCTGTAGCCTGATTGGCTAATGAGGAGGTCGGCCCCTTAACCCACGGAATTTAAACGACACACGTTCTTCTGTTCTTCCCACGCACTCCTGACGACCCTTTGGGCGACATCGCTGCGATTTTTTTGTATGTTTCTTTTTTTAAAAATTGCGAGACTCAGATCTACTACCCAGCATCTGCATCATGCATAGGCGGAGGATAGTGTGAGCGTGATTGATCAGTTCCTTTCCCCCAAATCTCCCATGTATGAATATTTATCTTGTTGCAACCTGAAGTTGTGGTGGAAATGGTTTCTGAACATTGCATTGGAAGGAAATCCTATCCTCACCGTGATAAACTGGCATTATTTGTTACATGTACCAACGCTCTTTTGCCATCATTAACCATATGGTCTAATCTTTCTAATCAAGGGCTTTAGCGATTGGACATTTAAATCTCACTTGCAGGTCTCGCAAGTTCTTACCATTGGTTCCCCGACTTCTGTCAATACCTTATAGGTTAATTAAACCCTAAGAAATATATTCCTGGTTTCTTTTGTCTGGGGTATATCCATGCGAGGAACTTTTTCTTTTAAATGTTTGTACGTTCAATTTGTGTTTTGTGAATGTTATTTCTTACACTTTTTATTTGGTCATATTAAAAGTTATTTTTTACTATCGATTCAGGTAGAATTAGTGGTACACCTGAGCTTTCAGCTGTACTTATATGTCCAGGGCCCATTGTTTGTTGTAAAATCCTGCACATCTCGTTGGTACTGGTACTGTTTTTTCTCTTTGATCTGTCTTTTTAATGACTCTAGATTCTGTCGAAACCTGTTCTCAAACGCTCCATAATGGGAGTCCGTTTGTAATTTATGAATGGCCTCAACCTGTTTCTTTAATTCAGCATTAGTCTCTTCCAATTCCTCCCTTTCTAATTTGCATAAGAATTCCCTCAACTTAAAAGAACACTCCAAAGGTAAATTATGCCAGCCCAATATGTGCTCTTCCTTATATACTTTATTTGGTAACGGTACTTCAGGTCGTAGTCCTCTAGGGACCAATTTCTTATCCATATAGGTCTGTAAACGTTTTATTTCCCACCAAAATCTAATTTGGTTTTCATAGAGACCTTGTATATTTTCAAATGCTTGATTAATGTATTCATTTATACTAGCAATTGGCAAGGGGTTAGATGAGAAAACCACATTGACGTCTTCATTCCAGGTGTCAGTACCACACAACTGGCTTAATAACGAAGACATACACTATATTGCCAAAAGTATTCGCTCACCTGCCTTGACTCGCATATGAACTTAAGTGACATCCGATTCCTAATCCATAGGGTTCAATATGACGTCGGTCCACCCTTTGCAGCTATAACAGCTTCAACTCTTCTGGGAAGGCTGTCCACAAGGTTTAAGAGTGTGTTTATAAGAAGTTTTGACCATTCTTCCAGAAGCGCATTCGTGAGGTCACACACTGATGTTGGTCGAGAAGGCCTGGCTCTCAGTCTCCGCTCTAATTCATCCCAAAGGTGTTCTATCAGGTTGAGGTCAGGAGCCAGCCAAATCACACTAGATTTCCCAAAACAGTGGCTGAAATCTGGCGTTCCCACATAAGCTGCCAGCTGCCTTTACATCCGGTGTCTGACCTGAGACACCAGTCCATGTGAGTGTGTTTTTCTTTCATCTAATCTGCATGTTTTAGGGCTTACTACCCTATATTTTGTTTATTTATTTCTTTGTGGCACTGTGAATTATCACTCTCTGGTAAAGACCATTGCCACCATTCAATTATCACCGACAGAAGGAAGCGCTGGACTCTGCCCAATTTTCACCTATATCTTGATCCAGAGGTGTAACTAGAAACCTCAGGGCCCCGGTGCAAGAATCAATGAAGACCCCCCCCCAGCGAGAGAGTTTTGCATTTTTACTAAAAACATTTTGCAAAAATACCTGTATACATGTCTCCTGCACTATCCAAAAATTGATGGTTTCCAAACATAATAATACACTAACCTCTCACCTAGTATTGCTATTATATTAATATTACCATAGCATTAAATTTCATAGCTAATGCATACATATATAATAGGGATACTAGGCGATAGATTGCTGAAACGTTGGGGTGCCTTGTCTTGGCTTTCAGGAGTTTGTATTGACCCACTTTATGTTTTGGCTGCTTTTCGCATTGTGCTTTCCCTAATATTGCATATTTCATATGGTTCAGCTATTTGTTTTTTTCTTGTGTTTATTTTTGCTGAGCTTGTGCGGCCACCTTACTATATGCCAGGGGTCAAAATTTCCACTCGCCTGCTCGCATTTGGCGAGTGGAAATTAAGCGTGGTCGATTGGAACTGCACACGCAGGCAGCACGATAAATTATATTGTGCTGCCTGCGTATTCCAGTGGCAGACACTTTTTTTATTCTTATTTATTTTCAGCCGGCCGAAGTCACTTCCGGCGCGCTAACAGCTCCGCATGCCCTTCTTACTCTCACTTTTCCTGCTGTAGCTGGGCGTGCCCTCTGTCTCTCGATGCTGCATTTACTGACGCTGCTTTGGGGAGACGCCAGGTTGAACCTCTTACTGATTCGGGATGTTTGCTCGGCGCAGTTTCCTGTGTTTCATTCACATGGTGCAGCAAACGGATCACAGGCGAGTGTGCCGAGCAAAACTCTGAGATCAGAAAGAGGTTCAACCCGTTTCCCCGAAGTGGCATCGTGGCATCAGTGAGTGCAGCATCGAGAGACCTCAGAGTGCCACAATAGGGGGGTGCAAATTCTTTCTCCCACCCCCCTTTTACCGGACCTCTCTGCTGCACGCAGGATCTCCCTTCAAGCTGCACCCCTCATCTTCCGCGCACAGTGTGAAGGAGGATCCGGTGAGCCTCAGCGAGTGAGGGAAGCAGGGATTATCCCCGCCCCCTCATTCTACTACTCGCGAGGACAGGTAAAGGGAGGGGGATGAATTAACGAGGGAGGATGAATTGCAGGGGAGGGGAGAAATAAATTGCACTGGAGGGGGAGAAATAAATTGCAGGGGAGGGGGAGAATAAATTGCACTGGTGGGGGAATAAATTGCACTGGAGGGGGGGAAATAAATTGCAGGGGAGGGGGATGAATTGCAGGGGAGGGGGAGAAATACATAAATTGCAGGGGAGGGGGAATAAATTGCACTGGAGGGGGAAATAAATTGCTCTGGAGGGGGAAAATAAATTGCCCCTCCCTTTGACCCCTGCTATATGCTTAGTTACACATTTATAGGACCTTGGTGAGTCCTTCTTGCAGATGAACACACTTTTGTGATTATTTTATGAAAACCGTGTGCAGAAGAACTACTTTGTTTCAAGAGACAGATAGGGACACATCACACTTGAGCGATCACAAGCAAGCGACCACTAGACCTGCAATGAGACACCATGAAGTGTCAGACTCATGATGGATAGCCAGAGGAAAAATAACAAGGCCTCTGCTGCCTAATTAACCTCTTAAGGACCAATGACAGAACTGTTCAGTCATAAATGCAGTGACATTAAAGACCCTAGGTCCTTAAAGGGTTACCAGTGATTCCGCCACTGCCTGGGCCCCCCTCCAGTGGTGGAATGCCAGGGCCCGGGTTGCAAGTGCGACTGCTGCGACCCTTGTAGTTACACCACTGTCTTGAACATTTGAGTGGACTGGGATATACTACTCTACCTGGACAGAGATAAGCTGCTGCATTCTGTTAACATCTAATTTGAGACTTTGTAGCCCCATGCGTACAACCCCTGCACGAGTTAGCTTCTGCACTTATTAATTACAATCTATAAGACTATTTTTTATTAACATTTTTATTACTATTGCCTCTTGCACCTACTATTGAGATTGTACTAATTATCTGGAGTTATATTACTCCCATCTCCATGTATCAGTCATAACCACTTCTGCTATTTGCACGTTATTCAGTTGCACATATTTTATTTACTGTTATTTGTGTTCATAATCAACTTGCTATTTGCACATATTGTTACCACTACCATTTTGAGATTTGCCCAAATCAAAATCATTTTCCTATTTACACATAAAACTAATTGTTTACTGGTTCCTAAGTAACCATAGGCAAATAGAAGAGATCAGAATCATTCTGCCTTTTACATCAATCATTTTCACAAATCATTTTCACAAACCAAAAAATATCCACTGGTTCTTAAACACCTACAGATAATAGAAGATATTACGCCTACTCTTTATACAAAAGGAACCACTAGGTGGCGACAGAACACAATATAATCTCTTTGCAGTGTTACAATACATGCTGATTAATATAAAGATGGGAAAACCTTCAGGGACGCATCCAAAAAAAAGAGAAATTGTAACCGTTTTTGGTGAATGGAAACCTGTGCGGAATGATGGGTTATATTAACATGAAAGTAAGATTATCTTTCTTGGGGGAATATCGCCTCCTAGTGTCCAAAAGGGGTACAGGTTTAGATATAAATGTATTCGGTTCAGGTTACAACAGTGTACTTAAAAGCCACCACTTGCATTATTAAACAGAGCAGTACATGCAGTATTAAACAGAGCGGTACATATAGAGCTAAAATAGCAAATAATCGTATAGAAAGTGACAAGTGCAGATTTTGTACAGGCTGAAAGAAAATCATATACAAGTTGGTAGATTGTCAAAAGCTGCACAGTGCTGGCGTGTGTCAAAGTTCTTGTAAAGTAATTGGAGTGGGGGAAAAATGTGCCTCAGTGCAAGTGCTGCAAAGTCTTTTGCACGTTTTGTAGAACAGAGATGCTGTAGAATGGCGTCTCTGTAAAAAATTGTGCTTCCTATTTGCCCAGTGTGCCCATGGTACCTTTGCAGTGTGGGGGGGGGGGGGTATATGGGTAATACTTGTATAAATGTCCATACAGTATTCCCAGTGGTCCTTTGTTGCTGGCTGTGTTTGGTTTCAAGGAACCTGTAGGTTCCTCGATGGTCTTGGTTCCTCTGCTCTTCCTGAGAGCTTGAACCTCATAAAATAAAAGAGGAGCAGATAATATTGCAAATATTGTAATAACCACAGAGTGCAGGTGAGATGTATCAGAGCTTACTCATGTGGTTTAGAGCCTTCCTCATTCAGACTCGAAGGTGCAGCGTGTAGGTCCATATAGGCGACCTCCCCTATATCTCCGTCAAGTTTTCCTCTTGGGGGGCCTTTCTGTTTCCTTCATGGTCACCTCCATCAGGAACAAGCCTCTATAGAACAAAATGCCACTGGACCGAGTATGTGCAATAAAGGGTTTTATTATAAAATACAAAAGTTAAATAACGGGGAATGAGGGGTTAAAAACAATATATTCAAGTAAGGTGCAGGAATGAGTGCCCAAACGTGTTTCGCTAGATCTGTCTAGCTTCCTCAGTGGGGTATTCATTCCTAGTGATGGCAGCGTGTTTATGTAGGCCCTGGGTCCGGGGTTTATGGACAGAGATCGAGACGTCTGGGTCACATGTGGTGGGAGGGGATTGACGTCACAAAGCTGCGTTAAGCAGTCTCTCCTCTGTGTTGGACATCGGTTAGCGCCTGTGTATTGTTGTTGATTTAAACTCTGTGGGTATTTGAGTCTGGCTTGTGGTGAAAGTGTTCTAATAAATTGGCGCTGGGTGGCACCTGTGTGTTATTGTTGCCTGGATCTCTGCGTGTCAAGGAGTCCTGGTCGTGATGAGGATGTATGGCAAAATGTCCAGGCATATTAATATAATGTAGGGGGAATGTAATTGATATATTATGTATATGCAAGTGTGGTTAAAGGGAAGGGGGCTGATATTTTTAGGGGAATGCTGTATTGGGATATAACATATTGTAGGGGAGGTTTTAATTAAATTGAGGGGGGAGGATATATGGCTTAACCACGGAAGAGGTCCTGGGGTTGGTAGAGGAGGATATATATATATATGTCAGGGGCGGACTGACCCATCGAGCACTGCCCGAGGGCCCGCGGGTTGTAAGAGGCCCGGTTTTGGCTGGCTCAGTGGGCCCCGCTCAGCTCCGGTATCCAGAATCCGGAGCCAGTGGCGGCCGCCTAATGTGCCTCCTGAACTTCAGATTGCAGTGCGCACACAGCAGAGTCCATTCCCAGTATGCAGCACGCTGATGCAGTCCTAGGCTTCCGCATCTGACTCCTCCCCCTTTTCAGCATCATCTTCCGTTGCCCGCGCATCACACTGAGCGCACAGGGGCTGCTGATGCTGAAGAGATGGCGTTAGAGTGCCGCCAGAAAGGACACCAGGGGCGGACTGATAACTAATGGGGCCCCCAGGCAATAAATCATCATGGGACCCCCCTTGTGCTGCACCCACAGGAGGCCACGCCCATACAACCCCCCCCCCTACAACGCAACACCCACATGCACCTTGGTGTGCTAAAGAATTTATTTCTTAACTCATTAAAATAATCTTTTTGAAAATTGTGTGAAGAAAATCCATTTGGACCCAGCAGCGAATTGGAGGATCCATTGTGCCCCCTTCAGACTTACAAATGGCCACCGCTCTGCTGCAGTAGCCATCACCCACTCATTGCAGCTAAGACTGCAGCACAGAAAGTCCCTGTGTCAAATGTGGGAAACTGCCGATCACTTTAAAAGATACTGTATATTACTGACACACTGCACATTCCAGATCTCCTTAGCAAGAAAACTCACAGTAATGTGTGGTGTGTATGAGTGTATTACAGAGCTCCACAGCAATAAAACTCACAGTAATGTACGCTGTGTATGAGTGTATCACAGAGCACCACAGAAATAAAACTCACAGTAATGTAAAACCAAAGGGAACGAAATACATATAAACGGACATAGGATGGTGTAGAGGGCCCTGCTCATAAGAGCTTACAGTCTAGAAGGATTGGGGTTGAGGAAGACAAGAGGAATTTCACTAGATAGCAGGATCATTAGTGCCAGTGGTTCGGGAATGGTGGGGCCATAGAAGCAGCTTCAATCATGTGTGAATGGGTGAGCAGAGGGATGAGTTGTATCAGTACTGTGGTACGCTGAAGAGATGGGTTTTGAGGAATCCTAAATACTCCCTTTCTCCAGCTCATATCCCTTTAAAAGAAGCACTGACAATTTGTAGTCAGATTACCCAGCATAAAACAGATTATTTCAAGTACTTAAATAATGGCTGCTGTAGTGTGCCAGTATAGTTAATGCACTCACATGGGCCCAGCCACTTGAAATCTACCCAGTGGGATCTGACAGACAACCTTCAGGGTTGTGGACAGACAACTTTGTCAAAGAGCTGAAGGATCTGAATGAAAAGGGAATTTTTAATTTTATTTTTTACAGGGAATCAATTGTTAGATCCCGACTAGATACATTTTAGTAGTGTTAAGAATTGAGGGAGAGATGGTGCAGTCACCATGGAAACTGTTCAGGCTGTGTGTTAGAAAGTTTTAGCTTTCCTTCCAGAAGCTAATAGAGAAACATTGAGTGCAACATCTTTAGGTGGTGATCTGGATAGGAATGTTTTAATGTATACTCAACTTTATATTCATATATTTGCTCACTGGTTTTGAAGTTGTTTATGCCCAAAAGCAACTGTTGGGGTGTTTCACCCCATCCCTTGTCCAGCTGCCCATAAAGGGACCTTGCAGCATGTAGCATGTAGATTGCACATGTGCAGCCACAAACTGACAAGTGCTCCTTTAATGGAATGGTTACCATTATCCATATGCAGCACCCTGCATTACAACAGCTCATCCATTCCTTCCAAAGTAAAGAGCAGACTACACTTGATCAAAGGGGAGCATACCCGTTTCATCATGGGATACTTAAGGTTTGTGCGGCAGGCATTGCCTGCACTTTGGCACGTTATGGAGCGGCACACAGGCCTTGCTGATTGCCAGGAAGTGGGTTAGCGTCACAAGCCTGAGGCAGACCCCGGCTGCAAACTGCCATGCGGAGGAAGGGGTGAAAAGGTCACGCAGATAAACCGATTCTAAAGAATCCCGAGCTAGGCGGCCATCCCTTCATGTCTCACTGCATTGTGCACACAGACCCCCACCCTTTACAAACCATAGGGACAAGTCTAGGCATGTATAGCACTACCAGAGGAAGAGAAACAGGGGGGGCAAGGCAACTACAGAAGGGGTCCCACCACATAACCACCAGCAGACCCTGTACCCGGCCAGCAACAGACGGCACAGCAAGACTATCCGCAGTAACGTGAAGCCAAGCGCCTGAGTGAGGCCTGGGACCTGCAGAGCTTCACACACCAGAACAGCGTACAAACAAATACAGTAGCAGCGCGAGGAGGGCGACACACAAACACCGCTCTCTGGCTATGGTGGACACAGGCTGTCTGGCCTCATACACACAGGACGCGGATACTACCCACCATCCCCTCAACAAGCGCTCAGCCTAGCAAAACCCCGGCCCCGAGACACGTTGAGCGGGCGGCCAGCAACCCCGGGACCCTGAAACGAAATAGACCAATAGACCGATATAGGCAGATAGAGGATGGCAGCGGATTGCACAGACCAGCGGTAAAAACTCCAACAGACACTCACCGCCAATCGTGTCCTCTCTGGCGGCACTCTAACGCCATCTCTTCAGCATCAGCAGCCCCTGTGCACTCAGTGTGATGCACAGGCAATGGAAGATGATGCTGAAAAGGGGGAGGAGTCAGATGCGGAAGCCCGGGACTGCATCAGCGTGCGGCGTACTGGGAATGGACTCTGCTGTGTGAGCACAGTCTGAAGTTGCGGAGGCACATTAGGCGGCTGCCACTGGCTCCGGATTCTGGATACCGGAGCTGAGCGGGGCCCACTGAGCCAGCCAAAACTGGGCCCTTACAACCCGCGGGCCCTCGGGCAGTGCCCAAGTGCCCGATGGGTCAGTCTACCCCTGAATGAGAGAAATCTAAATGTATCCTTCCTGGTAAAA
The DNA here is from genome assembly GCA_009667805.1 of Leptobrachium leishanense. NCBI lineage: Eukaryota > Metazoa > Chordata > Amphibia > Anura > Megophryidae > Leptobrachium > Leptobrachium leishanense. Next base: position 13,955 of record RXON01002406.1, read on the forward strand.
TATTTTTTTTTGTTAGGGTCTCACCCTAGGGGGTGGTGTCATCCGGTGCAGGCCACCCCCGCCCCCCCTTGTGACGCCACTCCTCATGTTAAATCACAGTTATATCCACTCTGTTCTTGCATTTCCCCCATATAAATGAAAAACAACAGAAATCCATCTTTACATTATTGTCTCTTTCTGATTTGCGTGCAACCTGGCGCCTTCTAATAGTTTTGCACTACACGTCACATGATACACTATGCAGCGTTTGGGTGACAGGGCACCATGGGATATGTAGTCCAAACATCTGCATACATTATTTGGCTGTACAAATAAGCTTGAATTACAATAATCACATGAAATACTCAAGATGAAAGCAATACTCATGCTCAGTGGGTGATTCCTCTGGTACAGTTTGGACGCCTGGGAATCCTGCCATGCTGGTTGCACTGATCCATTCCTTCAACATCTCCTCCCACTGCAAATAAACATATCTGCGCAGTGGTCCACCACCAGTTCACAACCTTCCCTGGCCAGCTTTGCCTTCAGCTGCCGCTTGCAATCCAGGTACCGGTGCTTGATGGATTCCATAGTTCGGTTCTTCCCCAGCGCACACACAGCTCCACGTATCTCCCTCCACACCCTTTGATGCTGGTGTCCAGAAAGAGACAAATCATCCAGCCTTTGTGCCCTTGCCATATATTCCTGTATGAGGACATTCTTTTCCTCAAGAGTGTAATGCTCCTCTCAGATCCTCACACCTGAGGCCCCTTGGAACACCTGTGGTGTGTCTGGCTCCCTGTCCTGACCCTTGCGCCACACCTGTCCCTTGGCTGGATGGGCCTGGCCTGGCATCTTCACTCCCCTCGCTCTCAGTCCTACGCCTCTCCCCCTCTCCACGGGTGTCCCTCTCAGGACTCCTACGCTCTCAGGACTGCTATGCTCTTAACTCCTATGCTGACCCTCTACAGGCCTTCTGCCACTCTCTCCACGTCTGCTACCTTAATCTCCATGCCTATTAACACCCTGCCCACGTGTTCTGTCGCTCTGACTCCCACGCCCTGACACCTCTCTACCTCTCCTCACCTCCTGATGCTCCGCAACACTCCTCCTCCCTCCATCTCCTCTCTCTGCACCCTCCATGACAAACAGTGACAGACAGTTACAATGGGGAATACATAGGCAGACAACTAATGGGGCCCCCGGGCAATAGTAGATCGTGGGGCTCCTTGTGCCATGCCCACAGTAGGCCACACCCATATAAAACCCCTCCCATACAACACACAACCTACATGCACATTGTTGTGTTAAAGAATTTATTTATACACAGTTTTCAAACTAGCAATTTTAATGAGTTAATAAAATCCACTCAGGCTCCCAGCGCATTGGAGAATCCATTGTGCCCCCTCCAGACTTACAAACTGCCACTGCCCTGCTGCGGTAGCCGTCACACACTCGTGGCAGCTACGGCTCCTGTGACACACATCGGGAAACTGCCAATCACCTTTCAGGTTTAAAAGAAACAGGACATTACTGACACACTTGTACACACCGCACATTACAGAGCTCCACTGCAATAAAACTCACAGTAATGTGCAGTGTGTATGAGCGTGTCACATAGCTGCACAGCAATAAAACTCACGCTCATACACACTGCACATTACTGTGAGTTGTATTGCAGTGGAGCTCTGTGATACAGTAATGTGCGGTGTATATGAGTGTGAGTTTTATTGCAGTGGAGCTCTGTGATACACTCATACACACCGCACATTACTGTGAGTTTTATTGCTGCGGAGCTCTATGAAACACTTATAGACACCGCACATTACTGTATCACAGAGTTCCGCAGCAATAAAACTCACAGTAATGTATTCAACCACCCAGCATTTCATTCATCATTTTATTATCCCCCCAGCATTTTATTTAGCATATTATCACCCCCCCAGCATTTAATTTGCCAATTATTCACCCCCGCATTGTATTTCTCAGATCATTATTCCCCCCGCATTTAATTTCTCAGATCATTAATCCCCACCCCGCATTTCATTTCTCAGATCATTATCCCCCCGCATTTCATTTCTCAGATCATTATTTCCCCCTCCCGCATTTCATTTCTCAATTATCCCCTCCGCATTTAATTTCTCAATCCCCTCCCCCTGCATTTAATTTCTCAATTATCCCCCCATTTCATTTCTCAATTATCCCCCCCCCCCGCTCACCCACCACATTGTTCAAAAATCTATCGTCACACAGGCTGGCTCTGCTCACCTGCACCCTGGCTTTCTCTTCTTCTGTGGCTGCCGTCGTATGCATCACGTGAGGAGGAGGCGTCAATGCAGCGTGCCATCCTCCTGTCTAGAACGTGGGACTGAGGTAGGCACGCTGCCAGCACCGCCGGTTTGGTTGTGCGCCGCTGGGCTGGATGTCTCTTTGGTTACTATAGCTCTGGTGACCGGTCTCCAGAGCTGAGGAAAAATAGTGGGGCCCACTGTGCCTGCCGAAACCGGGCCTCCACCAACCCGCGGGCCCGGTTTACACAGGGTTTAGGTGACAAGATGAATACAAAAGGGGGATAGCTAGGGGTTATGACAAGTATGTATGTGATGCTTGGTGGTGTATAGGTGTATGTGTGAATATGTGTAATATGTAGTAATGTGGTGAATGTGTAATGTGTATCTATGTGTAGTGATTTGTTGTGGGATGTATTTGTGATAACACACAAAAACCTGCTCCTGCACTGATATCATCTCCTCTCCTTCTCCCTCTATACTCCCGTAACAACTCCAAACGCCCAGGACCCTGTATCTGCCTAAAAAATAGAACAGACACAGTCACAGAATGACTCTGGTAGACGCTATTTATTAGCAGGAGACAGGTGTGGTTCTGTTTTTGGATTGCCTGAACTGGGAAAAACAAGCGCACGCGCAAAGATTTTAGTGCTAGGCGGTACTACGCGAGCATTCTGGCGCGTCCTGTCAGCGTTACGCACACATGTGCTAGAGATTGGCGGATGTAAACACACGCGAAGATTGTAATTCCGACGGTGATTTCCGCGCGCTTGACTTTAACGCCTAGCGAAAAACAATTCACTTTGTGCTAGGATTTTAGCGTTGAGAATGTAATGTAGCCCACTGGTTCTGAACATTTTTTTTTTCATATACTTCTATGTTCTCATCTGTTTGAGGCCAACATATGATCCCTTTATCATATGTCCATGCAGGTTGGATTGGTATATTATTAATTTTCATTTGACAAGTGCTATTATTTTTCCAGCCCCAGGAGGCCTCTTCTAAAATGTTAATTCCATATGGGGAAACATAATCACAGTCTTTAAAGTAATAATTAAGACAATTTTCTACATCAAGCATATATTTAACGTCTCCTATTCCTATAGAAAAAGTTACCATTTATTTGTCAGTTGTCAACCATTTGATTATTCTCCCTAGATCAATATACATAAATCTGTTGTAATTAATTCCTTGCGTAGGCAAAGGGACATTTTTCAAAAGTATGCTCTATACATCCAAGCCATTGTGTTTGCCAAAATGCTGTATAATGATAACTTAATTTAGGTATTTCAAGTGGAAGTTCACAGGGCTGTTGATTGTTAAAGAGTGCTTTATTTTTATTTTTTGCCATCTGTAATCCTATACATCCTAAGGCTAATGAGGTATCTGTTGCAATCCTTTCCATTCCTATACTAATATTGTACTTATTTTTAATAAGATTGTGTATGATTGACATGACAGTTTTATAATTGTTAATAGCTGTCTGCATCTGTATCTTAGATAACAACAATGTAGTGTCCTGAGCCTTACTACCTGTAGCTGCTAGTGTACCCATTCTAGCTGCTAATGTTTCTATATTTATTCAATTTAATACACTTGCTCTTACACCTAATCCTCCTAACACTGTATCATAACAATCCCGTTCTTCGTGCATTTACTGGCCTTGAAAATGTAGTGTCTTATTTTAACCAATAATAGAAATCTTGTTGTATTCTATTGTGTATTCCTGACACTGTGGAAATGCAAATGAAATATCCCTTTCTAACATGTTCAGTGTAGGCTCGTGCACCGATTTTTTTTTTCGGTTCGATTCGGTTTGATTTTTCGGATTTTTAAACTTTTCGATTCGGCTCGTTTCGACCGGTTTCGATTCGATTCGGTTTGGCCCGTTTTTCGGGTACATTTTTTTTTCGGAATTTCGACCATTTTTCGTATTTTCGTGTCACTGTGCTTGGTTTTTGTATCGACTTTTCGTAATTTCGGAAATTTTCGTTTTTCCGAATTGCACATTTTTCGGGATATCGACCATTTTTTGTATTTTTCGTGTCATTTTGCCCGTTTTTTGTATCGACTTTTCGTTTTTTCTAAAAATTTTCGTTTTTCACAAAATTTTCGTTTTTACCAAATTTTCGTTTTTCGGAAAATTTTCGTTTTTCGGAAAATTTTCGTTTTTCGGAACATCTGTTCTCCTCGTTTGACACATTTCAAGCCCATTCGAAAAATCCGAAAATATTTCGTTCGGCTCGGAAAACATTTCGGATCTGAACTTTTCGGATCTAAAATTTTTCGGAAATTCGGCCGCATCCGAAAACACGAATCGGGAAATTTCGTGAAAATTCCGAAACCCGAAACGCACATCCCTAGTTCAGTGTATAACTATATATATATTAAATGAAGCCCCAAATAAGAATTTGGATCTTTGCCCTCCTGTTCTACTATCTTGCAATTGTCTGTTATTTTTCTTTCTGGTGCCCAATTGTTAGACATGTGTTTTTCATTTCATTCTGAATCCAAATTCGGATGAAAATCACCATTTTTGTCAATTTTGGAAACCTTTCCGAGATCTGAAAAATCACCTCCGAAAATACGAATAGCGGTAGCATAACAAAAAGGCCGAAAGAAATGAAAAAGTATCAGAAAATGATCTGAAGGACTAAAGCAGAACTAAATGATCTGAAACGGAAAAAAACAGAATTAAAATGACCCAAAATTTAAAAAAACTGAACGAAATTATCCGAAAATAATAATAACTGGGATTTTTTTTTACATTGAAACCTATAGGATTTGCCTGATTAAACCTGCCAAACGAATCACTTAAAATCAAGGTTAGACGCTACGGTTCGAAATTAGGGTCTGGAGCCTATTTCTGAACCAAGGACAGCAGCCCCGCGAGGCTCCTGAGTTATCTATTGTGCTAGAACATAAGGGGTTACAAGTAACAAGTATTTATAAAGCACCAAGAGGTTCCATAGCACTTTACAATGGGAGAGACAGAATAACAAATATACATACACATTACACACACAGAACAGTAGGAGAGAGAACCCTGCTCGAGAGTTTACAATCTGAGAGGAGAGGTTGAAACATTAGGTGAGCAGGAATAACAAAGTATGTGAGAGCGTGTGGGCTGAATGGGAAGATGGTGTATGAAATGTACAGTGGGGGATTATGGAGTGAACGGAAAGGCTTTTCTAGAGCAATGTGTTTTCAGAGACATCTTGAAGGACAGGAGAGAGGGGGAGAGTCTTATGTTGCGGGGTGGGAATTCCATAGAAAGGGGGCAGCTCGTGAGAAGTCCTGAAGACGAGAGTTGGGGGTGCGGGTACGAGGAACTGATAGCATCAGATCATTGGCAGAGCGAAGTGGTTGGACGGGATATACTGTAACTGGAATCTGCTAGGTTCACTCGAGCCGGACCGGACACACACAAGGATTGTCTGAACACGAGTCTCTTCAGGAAAGGCAAACTTTATTAGTGTCATCACACAATGCTCACACAGGATTAAATCGCAAAGAGTGAGCCCCGTTCTCACCCCGACGAGGGGTTTTATACCCCGAATACATAATTAGGTACATCCCAATTAGCCCACCTCCCGGTGACACTTATCCCACCCCACGTGGGTTAATACCTCCCATCGTTAATACAAAGGCATTCCATACATTGACCATAAATTGGCAAACTTCATGTTAGTCTGACAGTTTGTGATTTGCTGCCGCACTCAATCCGGGCCGTGCCCACCTCCCTTTTGGCTGTGCTTGTTTATTCCAGATAAGACATGGTCTGGTTTCTACGCTCTCTTTGTCTCTCTGTAGGCCTTTGTGACCTTCATGTATCCATTCGTCATCCTGTCTCTCTGTGCCAAGAGCAGCCCGGATCTTCCCTTATTTTAATTGCTTCTCTGTTAATACAACACATTCCTAAGACTCTATGTAAGCTTCATTCTAAATCTACCTAGTTATTTTCAAGTGAACCAATATTCTGAACAAGATGGCCACCTGGCTCATAATGGCAACCATCTTCCAGCCTGATTCCACTTCATTCCCCCCTTGGCTCAAGCCTCAGGACCTCTTCCTGATGCTTGTAGCCATCACAACCCACTAGTATTATTCTTAAATTCCTTATACTTTAGGGGACCTATTTTCATTGGGAACATGTCTTGTGGAATTATCAGTGGTATCTTTTGTGTCTGCGTGAGTGTCAGTGCTCTCTTGCATAGTGGCCATAAACATAGCCCTATGCGGTACGTCAGTATTCCTACGACCAGGATCACCACTATCATCAGAATCATGGATCCAATCTGTGAGATAAATCTCAGGATGGATCCAAACCACTCTCCGATTGCTCCGAACCCACGAAGTGGATTCCAGCCTTCAGCAGCGATTCTCCTTGCTGTGCTCTGCAACTGTGCTACCTTCTCTTGGTGATCCTGGATCACCTGGTAATAGTCCGGGACATTGTGTGTAGTGTTCCTAATGAAGGTGCAACATTCATAGTGCATTGTCATTTCACACAATCCATTCAAGGCCGCACTGATCTGTTCTAGTGCCATATCATGTATCATCTGCACTTTTCGTATCTCACGCACTTCCAGATTCAGCAACTGAATGTCCATACTGTAAACCAGCTGAAGAAGCCAGTTGATCTGGCGAAACGCGTTCTGGCTACTAGGCAGTGCCAATGGTATTGTTTTTCATGTTTTAAATAAATTTCTTTTAAATTTTATTTATTTTATCCCCGTTTCTTTGGAAGTCCAGGGAGCTTCAAAGGTTTTTTGGACTTAACCTACAATAAGTCCATTCACGCGCATACCTCGAGCTTGGTCCCTAAGCTCCAACACACGTGAGTTGGCAATTTATATATCTTTATATGCTATTACATTCACGAGATCTGCACGAGAAAGTTTCTCTTGTCCTTTGCTCTTTTTGGGCTGCACGTGAGAAGAATCTCCTTCCATGAATGAATATGGGTCACCTTCTCAAGCAAAGAATCTATAATACCCGAATGCGTTGATCCACTTAGAGCCAGTGTTCGGGCTCCATATTTGTGAGTGCAAATACTATATCACCTCTTCTTGGAACCTATACAAACATCCTGCACGATTATTTGTTCTGTTATTTTACATATGATCCATGTGGACAAGTGAACTAAGAGAACCACCGGTTACCCTTAGGCGGTTCCCATCGCGCCACCAGATACGTACTCTATTGTTATCCATACTGGTCTTATTCAGAATTTCATCCATCAAACTGGCATAACTGTTCAGTCTTACCATCAATTCTCGTCCCCATCCAGTCCACGCCGGCAGCCATGACCATATTCGATCCACCTTTCTAAACATCTCTCTCTTCTGTCTTTCAAACACCAGTGGGTACCTAGGGTGGAGTTCTGTGTCTGTATTAGTGTCTTCTCCCCTTACTCTCTGAATTGAGATCAATTTAGCCAGATAACACATTCCCGTTATCGTTGGTGGCACCCATGTGTAACACACCTTCCCACAACACACCTGGTACCCCCCTCTCAATATAAATGGTGACAAATGTAGTGTTCCCTTTGCTATTTCTATCATCAGTTGTCTCAGCCGTTTCATCATATCCTGTGCACTCTGCCTTCCATTCGTCACCTTTGCAATCACCGCCTCTTGCTCACTCGTGAGTTTTCTACATCGTATGTATAGAAAATTTGCCTGCTCCTTTGTGTTGAATGTGTAGATGTATGATGTCCAGTTGAACTTGCTTGAGTAGCACCCTCCACCCTCATTATGTGTGTCTCTATCTGGTCCTAGTTGGAAGCACCACTCTGGTGGGTATACTGGCCCTATTATAGGGTACCCGGTACTGAATGATTCTGTTTTTTCCCTGGGTGCATCAAAAGTATGTATTGTGACATTCCCTGATGCAAACATACTCAGATTCATTGGAACAGAAGCAAATGGGATGTGGATTGTCTCTGGGTGCAACCTACTACACACCCAGCATGCGGTTTGCCCAGACTTTTTAGCATAATCATATTTAAATTGCACAAGTAAATGTCCTCTTGGCAAAATCTCGGATGTCGCCTCTCGTTTTTGTCTCCACATAGTACGATTCTCCATCACTGGGTGCGTACCATTCCAGATATGGGAGATATCCACTTTTTTGGCGGTGCTTGGGCACCTGGGGCATGCTCCATGCGAGAGTCCATAGCTCAAGTTTGCAAGGTACAAAATCATTACCACAAATGCCCCAAATGTCAAAATCCCTTGGGCAATTCTCTTCACAGTCACATAAACCCAATCCCTCCCCACCGGAATTTCAAAAATAAAAGACATTTCCGGATGATCAATGGTGGGGGCCGGGCCCCTAAAAAGCACCCTTGGGGTATCCCCCAGGGGATCCCATTGCTCCCCTGTTGATGGATGGTCAGGCCTTATTGTGTCCATCAAGACACCCACTTGTGAAATCATTTGGGTGCCTTCAGTTGGATCATTCAGATGCTCATGGCTGTGGTCTTTGTCAGCTTTAGCCTCAGCGGATTGGTCTCGTTGGCGATGACCTTCCATGCTGGTTCAGGACTGGCTCCAGCTACTTTCAGTCTGGAGTGATGTATCCACGGAACCACCTCGGCAACCTTTACTGCTGTAGGGGTTGATAACAGGACAAGGTAAGGACCTCTCCACTTTGGGCCTAGTGGGTCATTTTTCCACTCTTTCACCCATACTGAATCACCTGGAAAATACTTGTGGAGTGGGGGATACAAAAAGTGAGGTATATTATCTCCCACCCAAGTATTCAGTTTCTGCATTGATTTACCTAACAATAGAACCTGATCATTTAATTTAGTTTCTCCCAATGCCCGAAGGTCCCCACTTACTCCAGTAATCAGAGGGGTAGGCCGTCCGAACATGAGTTTGTACGGACTTAGCTTCAATTTGGGGGTTGGCCTGCACCTAATGTGCAAGAGGACTATCGGCAGCACATCCAACCAGCCTAGCGACGTCTCTTGGCACAGTTTGGACATCAAAGTCTTTAGGGTGCGGTTCATTCTTTCGACTTTTCCCGAGCTTTGGGGCCTGTAGGCAGTATGTAGCTTCCAGGTGATGCCCAACAGGCGGGCAAGCTGTTGGAAACAGTTCTGTATGAATGCAGGGCCATTGTCCAACCCTATCTCAAGAGGCAATCCATAACGTGGTATTATTTCTTTCATCAGACTCTTCACTACTTCCACAGTCTTTTCAGTTCTTGTTGGGAAAGCTTCCACCCATCCTGTCAGAGTACACATCATTACCAGTAGGTATTTGTATCCTTTGCAGGGCGGCAACACTGTGAAGTCTATTTGTAGCGATGCCATTGGGGATAGCCCGATTGGCTGCTTCCCTGGAGGTTGAGATGGGCCTGTTCTTGGGTTATTTTTGGCACATGTCACGCACTGCTGGGCTATTGCTTTGCAGACTACTGACAGTCCGGGTACGTAGAAATGTGGCTCTAATTGCTGTTCCATCACTTCTCTTCCTCCATGGGTACTTGCGTGAAGTGTTCTTACAATCTCAGGAGCCAATGTTGCTGGTAAGACTATTTGTCCATTCTTCAACTGGAACCATCCGTCTTCTCCATATCCGCCTTGTTCTTCTGCTAGCCATTTCTTTTCTTTCTCTGAATATACGGGTGTCCATTCACTCAGTGGTGCCGGTAGGAGTGCAGCCACCACTGGTTTTGCTTTGTATCATGCCAATTCTCCATGGTTTCCCCAGACAAATTCTTCTTTCGGGAAATAGTATCTCCATGCGAAGAACAGCAGATCTTGTCTGTCTTGTGAATCTCTTACTGCTGGTATGAAAAAGTTCATTGCACTTTTCTTCATTTTTGGCAGCTTATTTTTGATAAGGATCTCCTTGAGGAAGAACCTCACCAACGGGGCTTGGTACTCTTCTGCTCCCAATTCTCCCAGACTTAGCAGTATTCGTGTAATCCGTAGATTATTATGAGGGTTGGTTGTCAAATTTTCAAGACGTGAGGTGAAATTTTCAGCTCGTTCAACTTCGGTTACTTTTGTGTCTTCTTCACACTCCCATTATTTTTACGCCGAAGAATTTCAGCATAATTTTGTAGGCTCTGCGTAGTCTTTGCTGAACTTCTGAGGTGTCAATCATTAGGCGTGTCTCCTGCGGATTCAGAGGAGTGGAATAGAAATTTCGGCCTTGAAACTGAGTTGGGAAAAGCCATTGGATATAATCATGATTAAGTTCTAACAGTTCGTAATCATCTTGCCATTTGTGCAATATTATTTCAATGAACTCGCCTTTGGGTTCAAATCTTCTCCAATTCATGTAGAATTCGTAGTTTGGCATGGGAGGTTGAGGCTCTTGCTTGCAGATTAGAACTTTGGCTTGATCAATTGTTAGCAGTGGTTTTGCAGCTGCTTTTGCGGCCTGGTCAGCGCGCCTGTTGCCTTTTGGGATTTCATCATGACCCTTTTGGTGGCCATGACAGTGCATGATACTGACAGCGCTTTGTTTCCATACAGCTTCTAGGAGGGCCGCGATTTCAGCTGCATACTTGATTTGTTGTCCTGAGGAAGTAAGTAGGCCCATTTCTTTGTAGAGTGCACCATGTGCATGGACTGTCATGAAAGCGTACTTGGAATCAGTGTAGATATTTACTCTTTTGCCTTCGGAGATTTCTAGAGCCCTGGTTAAGGCTGTTATTTCAGCCAGTTGTGCAGATGTATGGCCTGGTAGTGGATTTGCTTCGATAATTTCTTCTGCTGAGACAACTGCGTAGCCGGAGACTTTCTTCCCATCATCCATGTAACTGCTACCATCGGTGAATAGCTGTAGATCGTATTTGTCTAGGGGTACGTCTTTCAAATCTGGCCTGCTATTAAACACTTCTTCCATGACTTGGAGGCATTCATGATCTGGATCCTTCGCAGTCAGGCAGTAAAGTAGCAGGGTTCAAGGTAGCGATGAGGTCTAAATGAACCCGTGGATTCTCACACATCATGGCTTGGTACTTTGTCATCCGGCTGTTGCTAAACCAGTAGCTTCCTTTCACATCCAGCAGGGCCTTGACAGCATGGGGCACCTTGACATGAAGAACTTGTCCAAGGGTCAGCTTGTCTGCTTCTGCTATTGTCATGCCTCGGCGGCACTTGCCGACCCGGCGCCCCTCCTCGCGGCTCCGGGGTCGGCATCTCTTCCACCTCCGATTCCTGCGCTGTATGCGCGCGCGCGCCGCCGGCAGTTCCGTAGTTAGCTCCCCCGGCGGCGCAACGTCACTAATCCCCAGTGACCTCTATGGACCAATCGGCAGGCAGGGCGCTAGATTTAAACCTGCTTTTACCATTCTTCAGTGCCCTTTCGTGGTTCTGCTTGCCTGACCCTTAACCCTTTCGCTGCTGAGGCTTTTCACGCCCCTGTGCTGAGGTCATTTTTACCGGTTTTGCTCATCATGTTTAAACGTGTTTTGAAGGCTTATTTTAGTATATTACCCAGACATATTATATATCGTTCTTTCAGTCAGACTCGGTAGATTCATAATATGACATTATTATATGTATACGTTATGTCATGTCTGTATATTATAACAAAAAATGCAATAAAATATGTATTTTCAATAATTTACAACGTGTAAAGTGTTTTTTTTCACATTTTAACATGCGAGCAATTGCGGTTATATTTTGTATGGGGTGCGCTTGTTAAAAAAATTAGAGATGGGGTCTCGTTACATTTTTTTTGGGGAAAATTACGCGATTTTTAACAAACGCACCGCATACAAAAATCGTTAGTGCAGCATCATTGTTCACATTATAATTGAAATGGGAACAATATTGCTGCATTAACAAACCAAAAAAAAGAAAAAACAATTGTTTATTTTTTTTTTATAATTTTTTTGAAATTCTTTTTTATTTTATTTTTTAATTTTTTTTTTTTTTTACAAACTTTTTCACAGTATTGTTTGGTATCGTTGGAACGGCCATGCTCTGGCCGATCCAACCATACCAAACTTTAACCCCTAGCTGCCACGGATCGGGAGATAGGGAGTTCATTGGAACTCCCTATCTCCACCGTTGGTGGCAGTTAGGGGTTAAGTCCAGGACTGGCGTCATCGTGCTACGCACGATGGTGCCAGTCCTCAGGGGGAGTTCCCGGAGGCTTGGCCGACATCCAAGATGTTGGCCAGCTCCGGGAAAGGATCGCGAACCGGCGCTTTTCAGCGCCGATTCGCGATCCAGCTCCCCAGGGGTTAATGCCAGACACCATTTGGAAGGGCAGGCTGTGCCCTTCCAAATGGTGCCTGGGTTAACCCCCGCAACGCCACCGATCGGGAGGGAGAGAGGTCCGAAGGACCTCCCCCCCTCCCTTTCAGGCGCCTCCTCCGCACATGCGGGGGGGCGCCTGAATTAGGTGTCATCTCGCTGCCGCGATGACACCTAATTCCAGCGGCTGCGGTTCCGGATGCCGGGCTGACATCAAGGATGTCAGCCCGCACCGAGGGGCCAGCGATCGTCCGGAACCCGGCCGAACGCTGACCCCCAATGGGAGGACGCGCTCAGCGCGTCTCCGCATACCAGCAGTAATCGGAGACGCGCTGAGCGCGTCCTCCGCATTGAAGTGGTTAAGTGCTCATTTATTTCACTCTTTATCGATTTTCTGTGTATGACCTGGCTATCTATCTCGACTTGTGTACCTCTATATCCCTGAACTCGGCTATTGATACTCGACTCTGCTCCGTGCCTATACCTTTATTTGTATATTGATATACTACCCTCGCATATCTGTATTTACACCAGCCACTCTAAGGACTGGTTCATATCCTCCTCGTGTGTCCCTGCCTTCTAGGTTCACCTCCTGTTGTTGCGGAATCCAGCCACTACAAGGACTGGTTACGCTTTGAGTTTTCCTTGCTATACTGGCACTACCTAAGTACACCCTGGTATTGACGTGTGTTGGCCTGGTAACAGTGTATCCCTCGCTAGTGCCTAACCCAGCCGTTCTAAGGACTGGTATCTCTATTAGCACTCAGGTCACCTGTTATCTCTTAGGATCACCGCTTTATACCCTCGGGTACGTGAGTGTGCCTGACATCACGAAAGGGCCATGGACCTTGCAGGGACCGCTCAGCAACTATCTGGTCTTGAAAGCCGTTTGGAGGATCAAGATCACCGTCTTGATCAGTTCGCCCAGGCCCTCCAAACTCTGCTTAACCGTACTGCCCCTACCCAGGTAGAGGTTTCCCCTCCAGTGAATCCGCCTCCTTCCGAACCATTCTCTGTGCCTACCTCGTATCCTAACTTACTACCTCCGGTACGTTACGGAGGCGATCCTAATGCCTGTAGAGGTTTTTTGAATCAGATTTCCATCCACTTTGAATTAACCCCGTGGTCTTACCCTACAGATCGTGCCAAGATCGCCTTTGTCATCAACCATCTTACCGACAAAGCGTTATGTTGGGCTAACCCTCTTTGGGATACGGATAAACCTATTGTATACAATTACCGTGAATTTATGTCTGCCTTTCGTAGAGTGTTTGACCCTCCGGGGCGTAAAACCAACGCTGCCAAATCCTTGTTACGCTTGCGCCAGGGTACGAAATCTCTGGGTGATTATGCTCTAGAATTTAGATCTTTGGCTTCAGAATTGAATTGGAATAATGAGGCTTTGGTAGCCGTTTTTTCTGAAGGATTAAACGATGAGTTGCAGGACGAGATAGCAGCCAGAGATCTCCCGGAGGAGCTAGAGGATTTAATAACCTACTTGTCCTTCATAGATGAACGTCTTCGCCATCGTAGAAATACTAAAGAGAGGTCTAAAAAACCACTTGTTAGGCCACTTCCCCGGTTTTCTGTACCTTTGCTCCCTGAGTCTCATCCTCCCCCCGAACCTATGCAATTGGATAGTACCAAGCTCCCCGATAGTGAAAAACAACGCCGACGACGTGAGGGTTTATGCTTGTATTGTGGATTAGGGGGTCACTTACTTAAGGGCTGTCCCAAACGCCCCCAGGGTCCACCGGGAAACTCTCATGCCTAAGTGCCTTTAGGGGACAGCTCTTGGGCACTTTTCCTTCGTCCCCCAAACTGGAAAATAGACTCCGGGTTCCGGTTACTCTGTCCTGGGAGAGTTCCCGTAACCCGGTACAGCTCTATGCCTTAGTCGACTCTGGTGCTGCCGATAACTTTATCGACTTAGGTTTTGCTCGTAAGCATGCTATACCCCTTGTTGAAAAGAAAACACCATTACTCGTACAAGCCATTGATGGCAGACCCCTCGAAACCCCTTTTGTTTTGTTTGAAACTCAGAACATTTCTGTTGGGATAGGACTGTGTCATAAAGAAAATATGTTCTTCCATGCCATTACTTCCCCTTCCTATCCTATCGTACTTGGTTACCCTTGGTTAACCCGTCATAACCCTGTTATTGATTGGCGAGCCCGTCAGATCGCGAGGTGGGATAAAGATTGTATGACTTCCTGTATTGAGATCCCCTTATCCGTCAATGTCTTGAATATACCTACTGCTCCCCCTCTGACGACTACCATTCCTACCCCATACTCTGACTTGGCACCTGTATTCGACAAGAGAGAGGCCGATAGCGCTATCGTAACATCGATCTGGGGATTGCCTATCGACCTTCTTCCTGGTACCACGCCTCCTAAAGGGGTTGTCTACCCTTTGTCTGTTAAAGAGCATAAGGTTTTGGAGGAATATATCACTGATTCCCTGAACAAAGGGTTTATTCGTCCTTCCTCCTCTCCCGCTGGGGCAGGATTTTTCTTTGTTCAGAAAAAGGAGGGTGATCTCAGACCCTGCATTGATTATCGAGGGTTGAACAAGATCACCGTTAAAAACGCCTACCCCATTCCACTCATCCCCGAGCTCTTTGACCACCTGAAACACTCCAAAAAATTTTCTAAATTGGATCTCAGAGGAGCGTACAATTTGATTCGAATCAAACACTGGGGATGAGTGGAAAACCGCGTTCAACACTAGGTTAGGGCACTACGAATACCTAGTTATGCCCTTTGGTTTATGCAACGCCCCAGCAGTGTTTCAGGCGTTTATTAATGATGTGTTATGAGAATATACTCCCTGTTTTGTCGTGGTCTACCTCGATGATGTATTAATACATTCCCCTGATTTAAAAACCCACCACATACATGTACGACTCGTCTTATCTAAGCTATTGGCCAACGGTCTCTACTGTAAGCTCGAAAAATGCTCATTTGACGTCCAACAGGTACAATTTTTGGGGTATGTTATCTCTTCCTCTGGCTTCATGATGGATCCCAAAAAACTAGAGGCCATCGTTCATTGGCCCCTTCCCAAGGGTCTCAAGGCCATTCAAAGATTTATTGGCTTCTCTAACTATTATAGAAGATTCATTAAGGGTTTCTCCTCCATCTTCGCACCCATTACAACATTGACAAGAAAGGGAAGCGATACTCAGAATTGGCCTCCCATTGCCCTGGAGGCTTTCGAAAGGTTAAAAATGGCCTTTTCCACTGCTCCTATCCTCCACCACCCTGACCCTAATAGACCCTTCGTGTTAGAAGTTGACGCCTCAGAGACTGGGGTAGGAGCTGTATTGTCCCAACGTCCAGCTGACGACAAGCCTATGCAACCCTGTGGTTTTTATTCTAGAAAACTGTCCTCCACCGAGGCCCGTTACGACATTGGGGACAGGGAACTGTTAGCCATTATATTGGCCTTAAAAGAATGGCGCCACCTCTTGGAGGGATCTACCTGTCCGTTTTCCATTATCACGGACCATAAAAATCTGATATACCTGTCCGAAGCTAAACGGTTGAATCCCAGACAAGCCCGATGGGCTCTCTTTCTTACCCGATTTGATTTCATTATTTCTTACAGACCCGGGTCTAAAAATATTAAAGCTGATGCACTCTCCAGACAACACGAAACCCTATCCTCTCAAATATCAGTACCAGTTCCCATAATTCCTGAAAGGAAAATCCTAGCCTCCCTGAGTACACAGTTCGAATCTCCATTCTGGAATCTCTTATTGTCTAAGCAGTCTCTAGCACCTCCGTCAACACCTCCCAACAAACTATTTGTTCCCCCGTAGAGGTACCCACTGTATTACGCCTCTTTCATGAGTCTAAATTCGCTGGACATTTCGGGGTCAAAAAGACTCTAGACTTGATTAAAAGAAACCTTTGGTGGCCTACTCTTCAAGGATGTAAAAGACTACGTGACCACCTGTTTGGTTTGTACCCGTTCTAAATCCTCCCGCCTTAGCCCTACTGGCCTTCTCCAGCCTCTACCTGTCCCTGAGCGTCCGTGGTCTAATGTAGCTATGGATTTCCTGGTAGATTTAACCCCTTCTCTTGGCCATACTGTGATTTTTGTGGTTGTGGATCGCTTCTCTAAAATGGCACATTTTATTCCTTTAAGGAAACTCCCCACCTCAAGTGAACTTGCACAGGTCTTCACCAAAGAAATATTTAGACTTCATGGTATTCCAAAAGTCCTTGTTTCCGACCGCGGTTCTCAGTTTATCTCTAGGTTTTGGAGAGGGTTCTGTCAACAGTTGGGTGTCAAACTGTCCTTTTCCTCCGCGTACCACCCGCAGACGAACGGATTGGCCGAAAGAACCAATCAAACACTTGAGACTTATTTAAGATGTTTTATTTCAGACGCACAAGACGATTGGGTTACTCTATTACCATGGGCGGAGTTTGCGTATAACAATGCCACATCACAATCTACTAAGTATTCTCCCTTTGAAATAGTCACTGGTATGCATCCCACCATTTTTCCGTCCTCGTTCTCTCCCCAGAACATTCCTGCCCTGGAGGAACACCTAGGCAATCTCCGTGTTATATGGGAAAAGACTAGGTTGAATCTTGAGTCCGCTTCTTTGATTCAGAAGCGGTCGGCTGATCGTAAGCGCAGACCCCACCAGTTTACCATGTAGGTGACAGGGTTTGGCTCAGCACACGCCACATCCGATTGAAGGTTCCTTCCATGAAATTCGCACCTCGATTTATCGGTCCATATAAAATACTCCGATGTATCAATCCCGTATCTTACGCACTGCAGTTACCCGTCTCATTACATATTCCAAACTCCTTTCATGTCTCTTTATTGAAACCGCTCTCGTGCAACCGTTTTACTCGCCCGGGCTCTCCTCCTCCTCCTGTGGTGGTAGACGGGACTCCCGAATATGAAATCGAATCCATTCTGGATTCTCGTCGTCTTCGTAACCGGTTGCAATATCTGGTTCATTGGTCTGGCTATGGTCCCGCAGATCGCACATGGGTTGCGTCACGTGACGTTCATGCTCCCCGATTGGTCTCCGCTTTTCATCGTCGTTTCCCCGATCGACCGGCTCCTGGCCGCCCGGTGGGCGTCCCTCACGGTGGGGGTGCTGTCATGCCTCGGCGGCACTTGCCGACCCGGCGCCCCTCCTCGCGGCTCCGGGGTCGGCATCTCCTCCACCTCCGATTCCTGCGCTGTATGCGCGCGCGCCGCCGGCAGTTCCGTAGTTAGCTCCCCCGGCGGCGCGACGTCACTAATCCCCATGTGACCTCTATGGACCAATCGGCAGGCAGGGCGCTAGATTTAAACCTGCTTTTACCATTTCTCAGTGCCCTTTCGTGGTTCTGCTTGTCTGACCCTTAAGTGCTCATTTATTTCACGCTTTATCGATTTTCTGTGTATGACCTGGCTATCTATCTCGACTTGTGTACCTCTATATCCCTGAACTCGGCTATTGATACTCGACTCTGCTCCGTGCCTATACCTTTATTTGTATATTGATATACTACCCTCGCATATCTGTATTTACACCAGCCACTCTAAGGACTGGTTCATATCCTCCTCGTGTGTCCCTGCCTTCTAGGTTCACCTCCTGTTGTTGCGGAATCCAGCAACTACAAGGACTGGTTACGCTTTGAGTTTTCCTTGCTATACTGGCACTACCTTAGTACACCCTGGTATTGACGTGTGTTGGCCTGGTAACAGTGTATCCCTCGCTAGTGCCTAACCCAGCCGTTACAAGGACTGGTATATCTATTAGCACTCAGGTCACCTGTTATCTCTTAGGATCACTGCTTTATACCCTCGGGTACGTGAGTGTGCCTGACAGCTATCAGCATTGCGGTGGCTGCCACGGCTTTCAGGCATGGGGGTAGGCCACAGGCCACAGGGTCGAGTTGCTTGGAGAGATAGGCCACAGGCCTCAGCCAAGAGCCGAAACTTTGGATCAGCACTCCTGTCGCTGTTTGATTGTGTTCATGCACGTACAGCTGGAAGGGCTTGCTGTGATCTGGAAGTCCCAGTGCAGGAGCTTCCATTAACAGAGTCTTTAACTTTAAGAATGCTGCTGTTTGCTCTTCTCCCCAGAGGAAGGGGTCCTGTTCTCCCCCCTTTGTGGCTTGATGAAGGGGCTTGGCAATATCTGCAAAGTTTTGGATCCACAGGCGGCAGAAGCCTGCAGCTCCCAGAAACTCACGGACTTGTCTTCTGGTCTTTGGTTGGGGTATTCGGCATACTGCTTCTTTTCTTTCAGCCCCCAATGCGCACTTCGTACCTGTTAATTGAAAACCTAAGTACTTTACACTTTGTTTGCATATTTGTACTTTCTTTCTTGACACTCTGTATCCTGCATGGCATAGTAGATGTAGCAGGGCTTTTGTGGCAGATAAACAGTCTTTTTCTGTGGGAGAAGCCAGTAATAAATCATCCACATATTGTAATAAGACAACTTTGTCTGGCTGAGCGTTGAAGGAGAGGAGGTCTTGGCTGAGCGCGCATCCGAAGATCGTGGCGCGAGTTTTTGAAACCTTGAGGGAGGCGTGTCCAGGTCATTTGATGGCGCGCTCCGTGGTAGATTCCCCCACTGAAATGCAAAAAGGGGCTGGCTTGCTGGAGCCAGGCGAATGCAAAAGAAAGCGTCTTTTAAATCAAGCACTGTGTAATATTTTGTATCTCCGGGAATTAACGCCAGCAAATTGTATGGATTAGGTGTCACGGTTCCCAGATCACACCACGCAGTACTTAACACCCCACACTCCACAGAGCCCAGAAGCTACCAACAGAGTAGCCGTGAAAGATCTCTAGCTGTCTGGTCCTTAGAATTGGCCAGGTAAACTAGCTAGACAGAAAGGGTTAACAACACGGGGAGTAGTCAGCCGAGCCAGAATCAGGAATACAGCGTTCAGAATGGTCAAATGGAATAGCAGGGTCGATATCAGAGCAGTGGCGTAGTACAAGAAAATGGTCTAGGGCAACAGAAGGCAGAATAGTCAGAAACAAGCAGAGGTCAATAACGGGTTAAATCAATATAGCAGTCAGGTACAAGGAGCTCAGGTATGGATAACCACGATCTGGCAACTGCTGAGAATACACTGAGGGTTTTTAAAGACATTCACCAGGCCACGCCCCCACTCAAGCCGCGCCTCATGCAACCACCTCCCTGCCTGTCTCCATTTAAACCGGGCATTGGTCAGCGAGCAGCATCAGACATGCTGCCCTCAAGCTCACAGGTAGGGCTGGAAGCTCCCAACGTTACAGTACCCCCCTCTCCACGGGAGGCCACCGGACGACCAACAGGACGAGCGGCAGGACGACCACCAGAGCGATCGGGGTGTGAGGCATGGAACGCCCTGACCAACCTAGAGGCAGACATGTCGGAAGCTGGAATCCAGGACCGGTCTTCTGGACCATAACCCACCCAATCGACCAAGTACTGCAGAGCGCCCCTGCACAGCCTAGAATCCAAAACCCTCCTAACCTCATACTCAGATTCACCATCAACCTGAATAGGTGAAGGAGGAGGAATGACCCACGTGTACCTGTTACACAACAATGGCTTCAGTAGGGAGGTGTGGAAGACTTTGTGCATGCGAAGATGTTTAGGAAGGACAAGAGCATAAACCACAGGATTAACGCGGCGAATGATCCTATATGGACCTATAAACTGAGGTGCCATTTTCATAGAAGGCACCCGCAACTTCACGTTCCTAGTGGATAACCAAACTCTATCCCCCACGTTATAGGAGGGAGCTTGTAACCTATGCCTGTCAGCCTTGCGTTTCTGGACAGCAACATTGCGCT
Organism: Leptobrachium leishanense; assembly: GCA_009667805.1. Lineage (NCBI taxonomy): Eukaryota > Metazoa > Chordata > Amphibia > Anura > Megophryidae > Leptobrachium > Leptobrachium leishanense. The sequence goes on from RXON01002406.1 coordinate 34,277, forward strand.
CCATATTTTCTCGAATCTGTCTCCAAATCTCTTGCAGTTGAGTGAGATGGTCATCGAGAGCCGGGATGATCTGTTCAGTAAACTGAAGCGGTAGAGCCGGAGGGAAAAAACCATAGATGGCAGAAAAAGGAGATTGGCCAGTGGTCTCGTTAACGGCGTTATTACGTGCATACTCAGCCCAGGGAAACAACTCCGACCAATTGTCTTGTTGTTGTGTGGTAAAGCAACGTATGTACTGCTCGAGACCCTGATTTGCCCTCTCTGCTGCCCCATTGGTTTGTGGATGATATGCTGAAGAGAAGGCAATCGCACCCCCATCTCTGCACAGAAAACCCTCCAGAAACGAGAGACGAACTGGGCTCCTCTGTCAGAGACTATTTCAGACGGAACCATGTATTCGTAACAATCTCTCTAGCAAATACAACCGCCAGTTCTTTGGCTGTAGGAAGCTTAGGTAGAGGGACAAAATGAGCCGTTTTGGAGAAGTGGTCTACAACTGTCAGAACCACAGTATGACCTTGGACTTCGGCAAGTCCACAATAAAATCCATAGATAGATGAGACCAAGGCCTCTTAGGCATGGGTAAAGGCTGCAATAGACCGACAGGCAAGGATTTACTGGTTTTGCTTCTGGCACAGACTTGACAAGCCAAAACAAACAGACGTACGTCCTGTCGCATGGTGGGCCACCAGAACTGTCTGGAGATACTGGTAAGAGTCTTAGTAATACCAGGATGACCTGCTGGTTTAGAATCATGAAACATTATGAGTAATTCTTGTCTTTCTTTTCAGGTACAAACAACATATCTGGAGGCTTGTCAGGTGGAGCCCCTACTTGAACTGCCTGGAGGCGTTCCAGAAAAGGCGAGGAGACAGACAAGACTGTGGAAGCCACAATACGTTCAGGAGGAACTATAGGATTGTGGTCTTGTGTATTAGATTCATACGGGTCATATTGACGAGATAAGGCATCAGCCTTTACATTGCGGTCACTGGTCTGTAAGTCAATAAAATTAAACTGAGACAGTAGCAATGACCACCTGGCCTGTCTCGCGTTCAAACGTTTAGCATCCCCGATGTACGTAAGGTTCTTATGATCAGTAATTATCAATAAAGGGTCAAGAGTACCTTCCAACAAATGTCTCCACTCTGATAGGGCAGACACAATAGCAAGCAATTCTCTGTTACCGATATCATAATTGCGTTCTGCTGGTGATAATTTTCTTGAAAAGAACCCACAAGGATGTAGAGGTTTTCCTGGAGACTCTCTTTGAGACAGGACAGCCCCAATGCCTATCTCGGAAGCATCAACCTCAAGAACAAACGGAATCCTGGGATCAGGATGCCGTAACACGGGAGCGGAAGTGAAAGCTTGTTTGAGGGCTTCGAATGCTTGTTTGGATTGAGAGACCAGATCTGGTTCTTCAGACCTTTACGTGTCATATTAATGATAGGGGAGGCTACAGCGGAATAATTCTTGATAAATCTCTATATAGTTGGAAAACCCCAGAAACTCTCTGTATGGCCTTGAGACCTTGAGGGAGAGGCCATTCTGAGATGGCCGTGAGTTTAGAAGGATCCATCTCAAAACCTTCTGGAGTGATAATATACCCAAGGAATTTCACAGTAGTAATGTCGAATAAACACTTCTCTAGTTTGCAATAAAGACCATTGTCCAGTAATTTTGCTAATACCTGTCTGACATGTGCATGGTGGGTTTTCAGATCGGGAGAGTAAATCAATATATCGTCTAGGTATACTATAACAGGTTTGTAAGAAATCTCTGAGCACATCATTAATAAAATCCTAATACCGCTGGAGCATTACAAAGACCGAAAGGCATGACCAAGTATTCATAATGCCCACTCCTGGTGTTAAATGCTGTTCTCCACTCATGCCCTCTTTTATACGTATCAGGTTGTAAGCTCCTCTCAAATCAAGTTTTGTGTATACTGCTGACCCCTTAACCTGTCGAACAGTTCTGATATGAGAGGGATAGGGTACACGTTCTTAATGGTGATCTTGTTAAGCCCCCTATAATCGATACACGGGCGTAAATCTCCCTCTTTTTTAGACACAAAAAAGAACCCAGCCCCTGCTGGAGAAGAGGAACGTCGGATAAAACCTCTCTCTCAAATTCTCCTTTATGTACTTTCCATAATTTGGTTCTCCTTTATGGAAAGAGGATATACTTTGCCTCGAGGAGGCATGGTACCAGGATGAATATCTATGGCACAATCATATGGTCTATGTGGAGGCAGTTTTCTCTCTGCCTCTCTTTTAAATACAGCCCTGAGGTCGGCATATTGGTCAGGAACCTCTGTAGACAATGGAGGAGCTGTGGGTGTGTTCAGGGCACCAACATGCTGAATGGGTATTAAACAAGTCCCAAAACAAGCAGGACTCCAAGACAGTATCTCTCCCTTAGCCCAATCAATAACAGGATTATGTTCCACCAACCAAAGGAAACCAAGTACAACAGGATTGGAAGGTGAATGGATAACTTGAAATATGATTTCTTGTTTATGCAAGAGACCAGTGGTAAGAACCACTGTAACGTATCGTGAGTAATCCTAGGGCAGGATAACGGTCTGCCGTCTATGGCTTCGACGGCTAAGGGTGTCTCTCTTACAACCAGAGGTAGAGAAATGGAAGAAGCGTAGTTAACATTGATAAAGTTGCCAGCAGCCCCAGAATCCAAAAAAGCGGTAGTATGTGTGGTCTTGGTCTCCCAAGCCAAGGATACTGGTAACATAAAGTTTAGTGTCTTTGACAGGAGACATGCACGTCACACACAAGCCCCAGGCTGTTCCTCAGCTGCTTAGGTGCGGTAGTTTTCCGGCTTATCATGCATCTTAGGACGAGTAGGTCATTGAAATCGTACATGTCCCCCAAACCACAATACAGGCACAATTCCTCACGAAAACGCCTTGTTCTCTCTTCCTCTGTAAGCCTAGTACGGCCTAGTTGCATAGGCTCAGAGGGAGGAGATAACTCTCTTGGTGGTGCCTGAAAGACAGGGGCCAACCTAGGTAACGGTCTCTTGGGCTTCTCTCTTGGAGTCCTTCTGTCCCTTATCTGATTATCCAGATCTATACAATAATCAATGAGTTCACACAATACCTCAGGTAGTTTACGTGGAGCCAATTCATGCATCAATGACTCTGATAACCCTCCATAAAAGCCAGAACCAGTGTCTCATTTGTCCAGTTCACATCAGAGATCAAGGTTTTAAATTCTATGGCATAATCAGAAACAGTCCTGTTCCCTTGACGTATGCGGAACAAGGATTTGCCAGCTACCGTGGCCTTTCTGGTAGGATTAAATGTACGTTGTAACTCGGCTATGAATTCTTTATAATCCCGTATGATAGGCTTCTCTGCCTCCCATAACGGAGTCGCCCATGTCAATGCTCTGCCAGACAGATGATTAATAATGAACGCCACTTTGGCAATGTCAGAGAAAAACATCTGTGGATTTAAATTAAAATGAATATCCACATGGACCAAAAATCCCCGGCACTCTGAGGGAGTACCGTCAAACCTCATAGGAGCGGTCATGTGTACCTGGGATGTCTGAACGACAGGGGACACAGGTATATCAAGCGGGGGTGCAACCCCAGCTGGTTCCAGGTGAGCTGTACGAGTCAGGCTAGTTTGTAAGGCAATAGCAAACTGATCCATCCTATGATCCTGCTCATCCTGTCTGGATACAAAGTTAGCCAAGTGCTGTGTTAAGTCTGCGGGATCCATAGTGGCCAGATCGTAATGTCACGTTTCCCAGATCCCACCACGCAGTACTTAACACCCCACACTCCACAGAGCCCAGAAGCTACCAACAGAGTAGCCGTGAAAGATCTCTAACTGTCTGGTCCTTAGAATTGGCCAGGTAAACTAGCTAGGCAGAAAGGGTTTACAACACGGGGAGTAGTCAGCCGAGCCAGAATCAGGAATACAGAGTTCAGAATGGTCAAATGGAATAGCCGGGTTGATATCAGAGCAGTGGCGTAGTACAAGAAAATGGTCTAGGGCAACAGAAGGCAGAATAGTCAGAAACACGCAGAGGTCAATAACGGGTTAATTCAATATAGCAGTCAGGTACAAGGAGCTCAGGTATGGATAACCACGATCTGGCAACTGCTGAGAATACACTGAGGGTTTTTAAAGACCTTCACCAGGCCACGCCCCCCACTCAAGCTGCGCCTCATGCAACCACCTCCCTGCCTGTCTTCATTTAAACCGGGCATTGGTCAGCGAGCAGCATCTGACATGCTGCCCTCAAGCACACAGGTAGGGCTGGAAGCTCCCAACGTTACATTAGGAACCACAGGGTGTAGGGTTACTGTGGCTTCGTTGACAGCACGTAAATCTTGGACCGGGCGGTACTCTTGTGTGCCCTCTTTCAGTACTGGCAACAGGGGTGTGTTCCACGGTGACACGCAGAATTTCAATATGCAGTGGTTTTTAAGTCTCTGTAAATGTGTCTGGATATTCTGCTTAGCTTTTTGTGGATATGATATTGTCTTAAAGCCACCGGCGTTGCACCAGGTTTTAAATCGATGTACAGAATATCTTACCAGAAAAAAGAGAGATGGGGGACCCACAACAGGAACCCTCAAATTTAGACAATCACCTGACTCTCATCCAAATGAGTGAGAGCAGCACAACCTCTTACTCAGGATTAAACCTGACCTAAATGTATATATATATATATATCTCAATAAACCACTTGGCAGCTCAAAAAAGAACCGGCAAATGGCACTGGAGGAGTGGCTACAGAAAAATTAATCTTTATTAGAACGAATATAGACACTCTCAGATGCAAGGAAAAATCAATTAAAAAACATAAATATGACAGCAGACAAAGCAGGGTGTACTGGAATTGACGCCAGTGTATAATGGCTGTGCATAAAGAGCTGTGGAAAGAGGATTGCAATCAATGTATTAGGCACCATAATAGAATTCCATAATTGCACAAAGGGATTAGCATCAAAAAGCAAACCATAAATCACCTTCACAATCAGCACGCCAACACTGACCCTTAGCTAGTCGAGCTCATGCTCAAGATTTCTGTCCTCACCCTGCAAATGCTACACACACAACAAATCACGGCTTAAAATCAAAGTTGATACATCAGCTCAACATATGTTTCGCCAACTGAACATTGGCTTCATCTGGAGCAAAAAAATAGTTAGTAATGTTGTATGTACCTCCCTTTTTTTATTCCCTATCTGGTCTGGAATCAACCAATCCGTGGTATAAGAAAAATCACATGTGTCTCCAAGCAGTAAAGCTGGTTGATTAGGTCCATGTGACTAAGAAGGACCTATAGTATGAATGAAAGGTCACATGAACAGCCAGATCCTATCTGCTGGGGGAAGGTCACATGGTGCACCAGTAGAATATTCCCTATTTGGTCTGGAATCAATCAATCAATGGTGTAAAAAGTCACATGTATCTCCAAGCAGTAAAGCTGGTTAATTGGGTCCATGTGACTAAAAAGGACCTATAGTATGAATGAAAGGTCACATGAACACCCAGATCCTATCTGCTGGGGGAAGGTCACATGGTACACCAGTAGAATATTCCCTATTTGGTCTGGAATCAATCAATCAATGGTGTAAAAAAGTCACATGTATCTCCAAGCAGTAAAGCTGGTTAATTGGGTCTATGTGACTAAAAAGGACCTATAGTATGAATAAAAGGTCACATGAACACCCAGATCCTATCTGCTGGGGGAAGGTCACATGGTACACCAGTAGAATAGTAAAATGAGGGGAAAAAAAAAAAAGGAAAACCATTATGTAGATAATATTGGAGTGTATGTGGGTCAAATGAGAGGCCGATCCTCTAACCATTTCTTAAGGTTATGTCATCATAACGGCCAGCATTCTAAAGACCATGTTATATATGTCCAATGATTCCTTGGGTTGCCAGGGCAACTGGATAGTACAAGGCTTAAACAGAGGGTTCTTTATATATATGGTTGGACAGATATGTAATTCGTGAATGACTTGTTCTGAAAAAGGGAGCATTTTATTATGGTACAAATGACCTTGAGTTTGTTAAATTCTTGGACGATCCGTTAAACATGCCGGCTATAAGAAAGGAGTATAAGAAAAACCTCATTAAGACCTGATGGAGATAATGTGTGAAGTTTATAAATCCACCGACATTCTTTCTGTCGGAGCTTGCGATCGAAATTGCCCTTTCTTGGTGATGGTAATACGATTTCTAATCCACAAAATTTCAGGACATTAGGGTTATTACCGTGACATTGTGCTAAATGGCGTGAAATAGGGGTTTCTTGAATTCGTTTTACAGAATGGATATGTTCCATAATTCTCCTCTTAAAGGGACGGAGTGTTTTGCCAACATACATTTTGCCACATTGACAGATGGCCAAAATATACCAGGCCACAGGAATTACAATTAAAAAGGTTTTGATTTCAAAATCAAATTTTTTCCTTGAATCTGTAACCTTCTTTGAATTTTTTTAAGATGAATTTACATGCGACACAATGGCCACATTGATAAGTGCCACGTAAATTGTTAGATAGCCATGTAGTAGGTCTTTTGTTTATAATGGGATTATGATGGCTGTGTACCAAACGATCTCTCAGATTCTTGCTACGTCTAGCAGTAACTGAGGGTCTGGCTCCCAATTTATCCGATAGCTGAGGGTCCATAGTGAGTAACGGCCAAAACCTATCTAGGATGGAGTAGATCTGATTCCATCCTCTATCAAATGTACCAATACATATAATGATATTATTATTCTTAGGTTTAGAATCTTGTAGGAGATTATCGCGGGATTTAGACATGGCCTGTTGAAATGCTCTTTTCAAGTGTCTATTAGGACAAGGAGGGGAATTTTGAAGAAGGGCGTGTCTTTTTTAGAGAGAGATGTTCTCCCAGAAAAACTGCGAGACCGGAAGAAATGGGGATATCGAGGATACAGAGGCAACAAAAGAGATCAAAATATGTACAATTAAGTAAAGGCAACCACTCTCTGTGTCAAGGTAACAATGTAGGATCTCGTTACCCCTCTGTCCTTAATGCCTCTTTGCCAAACAATATGTCAATGTGCGACCCCATAACTACCATCATATACCGTCTCATAATAATACTGAGATTCCCAATAAGACGGGGACTTCTAGTTCTAGCCCGGTATTCCTATGGCGAACCAAGGTTTGACAGTGATTAACCTGTCAAATTTTCAACTTAATGAAGCCCACCTTTCCGTTCTCAATAAAGGTCTTTCATTTGTACCTGTATCCAATCTTGACAAATTTGAATGGACCAAAGATATTCATCTTTTTGTGCGTAAATTAGCTTTGCACAAAGTACATAAAACTAAGGATGAACAGAGGTTAAAAAGTATGGGTCTAGAAATATCTGATCTTCCCTGTTTAAGAATCTTGACTGATCTATTGGAAGAACAAGAAACTAATCAGGAAAGCCTCACTAATGTTCACATTAAGAGTCGTTTTACTCCTAATTTCAAAGAGTTTGGCAATCTTGAAAAGTTCTGTAATCTTGTCTGTGCTGAAATTGATCAACTAAATGATTCAGACGTTTTGATGTCCATAAGTGATAATCTTACTCATGTTGAAAGGAAATCTTTAAAAGAACTTGAATCTGATAAGTCTTTGATAATTAAACAGTCAGATAAAGGTGGAATGTAGTTCTGATGTCCATCGATTTTTATGAAAGGATGATTTATATATAATTCTTGATGATACTGATACTTATGCCAGACTACCTAAAGATCCTACCATTCATTTTTCTCGTCAGCTTAAAGATTTGATTTGCCTCTCTTTTTGAACAGTCCCTCATTACCAAATCTCAGTATGAATTTCTTTTTACCATCTTCACCTACCATTGCTACTTTTTATGGGATTCCAAAACCCATAAGAATATCAATGAACCTCCAGGTCGTCCGATAGTGTCTGGCAATGATTGCCTGACACAGAACGCCAGTATTTTTTTAGACAAGATTTTGAGAAAATATGTAGTTAAGCTGCCCTCATATTTGAGAGATACCAAACAGGCGCTACAAATTTTGAAGAGAATAAGTATTAACAAAAGATACTTTACTATGTAGTTTAGATGTTGAATCTTTATACTCAAGTATCCTGCATGATCTTGGTCTTAAGCACATTAGGTTATTTCTCGAGAGAGATGATTCATTGAATGGTCCATTTATTGAATTTTTGGTTAAATTGACCAGTTTTGTCCTTACTCATAATTATTTTCTTTTCAAAGGCCAATATTTTCACCAACTCAGAGGCACAGCAATTGGTTCCTCGATGGCACCATCATATGCCAATTTATACTTAGGAATTTGGGAAGAAAATTGTAAAATCAATGACAAGTTACTATCTTACATTGACAAAATTGAACTGTGGCTCAGATACATTGACGATGTGCTGCTACTCTGGAAGGGTTCCGAAGAAGAGTTTTTACAGTTTGTGTCTCTTCTGAATGACAATGTATATAATTTGAAGTTCACTTTTGAAATTCAGAAGGACAGTATCTCTTTTTTAGATATCAAAATCTCTAAGACCGATGGTGGAACTTTTGTGACGGTTGTCCGCGGCCCCCCCTCCCGGCGCCTGGCAGCGGCTTCCTCGCTGCTCGCTGGCCAGGCGCCGAGTGATATCGCGGAACGCTTCCGCACACGTGGGACGCCGGGGGGCGGGGCCAGACGTATGACGCGGACCCGCAGAGTTTAAAGCCCGGCTTCTCATTCTCACTGGTGCCCTGACGTGGTAGTTACTTCCCGCAGAGCTCTTGTATTCTGTTGTAAATTATTGGCTATTCTGTGTATTGACCCTTGGCATTTGGCAAACTGACCATTCTGTGTACCGACCCCTGGCATTGGCAAACGAACCATTCTGTGTACCGACCCCTGGCATTGGCAAACGAACCATTCTGTGTACCGACCCCTGGCATTGGCAAACGAACCATTCTGTGTACCGACCCCTGGCATTGGCAAACAAACTATTCTGTGCATAACCCCTGGTATTGGCGTTTACTCTTCTATCTTAGTATTGAGGTCAGTCTGTGTGGCATCCTAAGCACGCATCAGACTACCTCTTCTATTGTTTAGGTCTTGGGAAGAGCCAACCATTCTAAGGTCTTGTGTACCCTCCTAGTATCGTTCTTTGTGTATACCTATCTTGACGTATTCTGTATCTGTCTAGACGTGCCGACCACTCTAAGGATCGGAAGGTTAGTGAGCGGTCTGCGTAAAGGGACCACCATCTTGGTAACCAGGGGGATCCGTGACAACTTTATCGACAACACTATATAAAAAGGCAACAGCTACAAACAGTTTGTTACATTGGCAGAGTTTTCATCCACTTCCTTTGAAAAGAGGAATTCCGGTGGGCCAATATTTAAGATTAAGACGAATCTGTTCCTCTGATGATGAATTTCTGATTAAGGCCAAAAAACTTAAAAAAGATTTTCGCGAAAAAGGATATCCTAATAGACACTTGAAAAGAGCATTTCAACAGGCCATGTCTAAATCCCGCGATAATCTCCTACAAGATTCTAAACCTAAGAATAATAATATCATTAGATGTATTGGTACATTTGATAGAGGATGGAATCAGATCTACTCCATCCTAGATAGGTTTTGGCCGTTACTCACTATGGACCCTCAGCTATCGGATAAATTGGGAGCCAGACCCTCAGTTACTGCTAGACGTAGCAAGAATCTGAGAGATCGTTTGGTACACAGCCTCATAATCCCATTATAAACAAAAGACCTACTACATGGCTATCTAACAATTACGTGGCACTTATCAATGTGGCCATTGTGTCGCATGTAAATTCATCTTAAAAATTCAAAGAAGGTTACAGATTCAAGGAAAAATGTGATTTTGAAATCAAAACCTTTTTTAATTGTAATTCCTGTGGCCTGGTATATTTGGCCATCTGTCAATGTGGCAAAATGTATGTTGGCAAAAACACTCCGTCCCTTTAAGAGGAGAATTATGGAACATATCCATTCTGTAAAACGAATTCAAGAAACCCCTATTTCACGCCATTTAGCACAATGTCACGGTAATAACCCTAATGTCCTGAAATTTTGCGGATTAGAAATCGTATTACCATCACCAAGAAAGGCAATTTCGATCGCAAGCTCCGACAGAAAGAATGTCGGTGGATTTATAAACTTCACACATTATCTCCATCAGGTCTTAATGAGGGTTTTTCTTATACTCCTTTCTTATAGCCGGCATGTTTAACGGATCGTCCAAGAATTTAACAAACTCAAGGTCATTTGTACCATAATAAAATGCTCCCTTTTCAGAACAAGTCATTCACGAATTACATATCTGTCCAACCATATATATAAAGAACACTCTGTTTAAGCCTTGTACTATCCAGTTGCCCTGGCAACCCAAGAATCATTGGACATATATAACATGGTCTTTAGAATGCTGGCCGTTATGATGACATAACCTTAAGAAATGGTTAGAGGATCGGCCTCTCATTTGACCCACATACACTCCAATATTATCTACATAATGGTTTTCCTTTTTTTTTTTTTTCCCTCATTTTACTATTCTACTGGTCTACCATGTGACCTTCCCCCAGCAGATAGGATCTGGGTGTTCATGTGACCTTTTATTCATACTATAGGTCCTTTTTAGTCACATAGACCCAATTAACCAGCTTTACTGCTTGGAGATACATGTGACCTTTTTACACCATTGATTGATTGATTCCAGACCAAATAGGGAATATTCTACTGGTGTACCATGTGACCTTCCCCCAGCAGATAGGATCTGGGTGTTCATGTTGACCTTTCATTCATACTATAGGTCCTTTTTAGTCACATGGACTCAATTAACCAGCTTTACTGCTTGGAGATACACGTAACTTTTTTACACCATTGATTGATTGATTCCAGACCAAATAGGGAATATTCTACTGGTGTACCATGTGACCTTCCCCCAGCAGATAGGATCTGGGTGTTCATGTGACCTTTCATTCATACTATAGGTCCTTTTTAGTCATATGGACCCAATTAACCAGCTTTACTGCTTGGAGATACATGTGACTTTTTACACCATTGATTGATTGATTCCAGACCAAATAGGGAATATTCCACTGGTGCACCATGTGACCTTCCCCCAGCAGATAGGATCTGGCTGTTCATGTGATCTTTCATTCATACTATAGGTCCTTCTTAGTCACATGGACCTAATCAACCAGCTTTACTGCTTGGAGACACATGTGATTTTTCTTATACCACGGATTGGTTGATTCCAGACCAGATAGGGAATAAAAAGAGGGAGGTACATACAACATTACTAACTATTTTTTTGCTCCAGATGAAGCCAATGTTCAGTTGGCGAAACATATGTTGAGCTGATGTATCAACTTTGATTTTAAGCCGTGATTTGTTGTGTGTGTAGCATTTGCAGGGTGAGGACAGAAATCTTGAGCATGAGCTCGACTAGCTAAGGGTCAGTGTTGGCGTGCTGATTGTGAAGGTGATTTATGGTTTGCTTTTTGATGCTAATCCCTTTGTGCAATTATGGAATTCTATTATGGTGCCTAATACATTGATTGCAATCCTCTTTCCACAGCTCTTTTATGCACAGCCATTATACACTGGCGTCAATTCCAGTACACCCTGCTTTGTCTGCTGTCATATTTATGTTTTTTTTTTTTCAAATTCTTTATTTTAGGCACCACATATCCATCAGCAGTTGAAAAAACAGACGAGGAAGTAGTAAATCAACATCAGGATACGACATGACCCATTTTCAAATATTAACATATATAAACACAATCCCAAAGATCATGGGAGAAGAAACAAACAAACACATACAATAAAAATCAAAAACAATAACAATATACAATATATACTAAAGGAAAAAAAAAGGGGGGGAAAAGAAAAAACAAGGGGGGAGAGAGTCCAACCATCATAAAAGGGCGTTTCAAGGATCGGAGATAAACGGGGCCAAGACCATAGGGGGTTACTAAGGGCAGAAGAACAAATTCGCTGCTCAGGGGCAGCAATGTACTCGTCCCAAAGGGACCATGTCTTATTGAAAGAGCGGGAGGTGTCCCTAACTCTCTAGCCGTCAGGTCGTCCATAAGACATGTGTCAATAATCTTCTCAGTTACCGCATTCCAGGATGGGAGAATGCTCTGGCGCCATGACGCCGCCAAGGCCCTCCTAGCTGCGAGAGCCAACCGATTAAATAAAAGCTGCTCAGGACGAGAGAAAACAGAAAGGGGGCGGGAGAGGAGAAAAGCCCATGGATCTAGAGGCAGTGGTCGTAAAAATATTTTATGGAACTCTATGTGGATAACCGACCAAAACGTTGTACCACGGGACAGTCCCACCACATATGAATATACGTACCCTTACCCCCACAATCGCGCCAACAGAAGTCACTGGAAGTGACCCCCATTCGGTATAAGGACACCGGGGTCACATACCAGCGCAATAAAATTTTATATGATTGTTCCTGATGGGTAACACAAATGGAGGACCTAGCCGTCTGCTCCCAGATCTCCTCCCATTCATCACCTGGCAAGGGATCACACAAGTCCATCTCCCACTTATCACAGTATGTAAGGGCCCCCATTGCCCTGGGCTAGAGCTAAGGAGGAGGTATAATTGGGATATGAGCCCTTTCTGAGGGCCATCCGCCAGACATAAACGCTCAAAGGTCGTGAGAGGAGTAGTCGAGACCGTCTCTAAGCGCAAGGTGGTAGCAAAATGTCTTATCTGCAGAAACCTAAAAAAGTGAAATGGAGTCAAATGACACTGTTCCTGCAGTTCTGAAAAAGTGATGAGACGTCCCCTCTGATATAGATCTCGATATCGTAAAAGCCCCGCACCCACTAGCCCACTAAAATCTGCAATGTTAAGTCCTGGGGGAAATTCCCTATTGCGTAAGAAAGGGTGAGGGGAGAGGAGTCGCCCACCAGCGCGAACTTCGTCCTAATTAACTCAAAGATACGCAGGGAGGTCAACACTGAGGGGCACATCGTCCGCAAGATAGGTCTGGAAATTTTTGGAGCCAGATGTATAGGTCAGGGCGGTCAGGGACATAAAGGCAGATTCTAAAGCGACCCATCGTCTATTAGCGGCCGAAGAGTGCCAAGCCACCACCTGAGCCAACTGGGCCGCACAATAATATACATAAAGATTAGGTAGCCCCAGTCCGCCTCGGGTCTTAGGGCGATAGAGTAAGTGGCGCGCAATCCTACGTCTTTTATTTTGCCAAACGAACGAGTCAATTGCCTGTTGGAGTCCAGCTAAGTCTCGGCGAGTCAGTAAAAGGGGCAACGTCTGAAATAGAAAAAGAATGCGCGGGAGTACATTCATTTTTACACTATGAATGCGCCCCATCCACGAAACGGGCTTGTCGCACCAACGCTCCAAATCACACTTAATCCGATGGACCATGGTGGTAAAGTTTCTACGGTATAAAGCTTTGGGGTCAGTAGTAAGGTGGATACCTAGATAAGGTATTTCAGAAGTAGCAAGATGAAACCCATAGTCAGAATCAATCTGAGTTGTATCAGCGCTTAGCATGTGGAGTGGCATAGCACAGGATTTAGAATAATTAATGCGAAGCCCAGCGAGGCTAGCAAAGTCGCGTAATAGTGATCTGAGATGGGATAGGGAGGGGATGGGATCGGTTAAAGTGAGGAGGATGTCATCCGCGTAAGCCGAGACAGTGAAATCCTCCCCACCCACCGATACTCCCTTTATTCCAGGGTGGAGTCGGATGGCAGTCAATAGGGGTTCCAGGGAGAGGAGATAAAGAAGGGGCGAGAGAGGACAGCCTTGGCGAGTGCCGTTAAGGATAGGGAACCGAGTGGGATAGCAACCTGAAATCTGAACCTGCGCCGTCATATCAGAGTAAAGAGCTCTCACCAGAGTAAGATAATTATCGGGAAGGCCAAAACAGGACATAGTAGAGAAAAGGAAAGGCCACTCCACCCTGTCAAAAGCCTTCTCCGCGTCCAGAGAGAAAGGACGAGAGAAGGCGTCTCGTGGGAAGACAACCACCAGATCAGGTCTACATTGCGTCTGGTGTTGTCGTATAACTGACGATTCGGGACAAAGCCAACCTGATCCGGATGGACCAAAAGTTGGAGTAGGGGACTCCGACGTGCTGCTAAAACTTTTGCTAAGACTTTGACGTCATAATTAATGAGAGATATAGGACGATAACTCTCAACCGCCTAGGATCTTTACCTTCTTTAGGAATAAGGGCAATTTTTGCTAATAACATATCAGGGTGAAGGGTCCCGCCCTCCAAACAGTCATTAAAAAACCGATGTCAAGAAAGGGACCAGTTCCGGACGCAGAGCTTTATAGTACTCCCCTGAGAACCCATCCGGCCCGGGGCTTTAGAACCCCCTAATGCCGAAATGGCGCAATTAACCTCCGCCTCAAGAATCGGAGCACTAAGACTCAATTTATGAGAGTCATCCAATTGTGGTAGAGAGAGGGAGGCTAGAAAAGAGGAGATGGACTCTAAATAGGTCCTGTCACCCGGTGTATGGTGGGGAGAATGGTTGTACAGAGTAGAATAATATGTTGTAAAAGCCCCGCAAATCCCCTGCGGGGTGTTAACCAAAGTACCGTTTGCCGTCCTGATGACCGGGATAGGTGAGAATTTATTTCTGGGCCTAAGGGTGCGGGCCAGCAGGGTGTCTAGTTTATTAGCCTTTTCGTAAAAAAGGCGGCGAGACCAAAGGATTTGTTTAGCGACATCGTCAAGTAGTAACTGCTTCAGAGAGGAGCGCGTGCTTGAAAGTTCAGAGAAAAGTTCCGGGGAAGGGGAAGCTTTATGTCGTATCTCAAGGCTTCGTAGGGTTTTTTGAAGGGAAACGAGTAAGTGCAATTTGGTGCGTTTTCTATGCGTAGCAAGTTTAATAAGGTGGCCCCTCATAACCGCTTTATGGGCTGTCCATGTTGTGGATAGGGATGTCTCCCCAGGAGGATTATCCTGAAAAATATTGGGTCAATAATATGCGTAATTGCTGCAATAGTTCTGGGTCTCGTAAAAGGGAAGAATTTAAGCGCCAAGACCACGGGTCGCTACCCTTGGGGTATGTAAGTATAAAGCAATATCAGCATGGTCTGACCAGGAAATGGAATTGATCTCAGCTCGAATCACGTTGGACATAGCCAGACCATTGAGTAAAAAAAGATCGATTCGAGAATAAGAACCATGAGGGGCTGAATAAAAAGAGTAATCTCTCACACTCGGATATAACACTCGCCACACATCGATAAGCCCCACCTGATGAATAAACCGAGCAAACAATTTGTCCTGCCTACCCACACTTGGTACCCCGGAAGAAGCTGGTCGGTCACTCCGATCCACTGCCGGACATGATACAGCGTTCATGTCACCTCCCAAAATCACCGCCCCTCGAGGGAGAGTTGATACCAAGGTACATATGGAACTCCAAAAGTCAGCGGAAGGGGTAGTAGGCGCGTATATATTCAGGAAGTGATAGGTCGAGGAATATAAAGTACCAGAAAGTAAAATGTATCGGCCCTCAGAATCAACTTTTTGCGATAGAAGTTGGAATGGGCACGTTTTCCGAATTAAAATGGCGACACCATTACGCTTACTCAAGGCACCAGAAACAAACGCCCGCGTATAAATGTGGTCAGTTAAAGAGATGTTAGCAGATTGGTTAGGTGAGTTTCTTGAATAAACGCTATATCTACCTTATCAGATTTGAGAGTACGAAGAAGCAATCTGCGCTTTGTAGGGGAATTTAGGCCTTTGACATTAAGAGAAGCTAGTTTCAGTGCCATGAGAAGCGCAACAGAGCACCTCGTCTAGTCAGCTGTGAGCCCACGACCCAATCACACTCCCATCGTACAAAATTAGCCCATAAACAGAAATCATCTGACATCCCAAAAGATCCCAACAATAACAATGGCTGAACTCCCTCGGAATGGAAGAAAAAATTAAAAAGGGGGAAAAAAATAAGAAAAATTACAAAAATAATATCAAAAAGGAAGAAAAAAGAAAAGGGGATTAAAAAAAAAAAAAACCAAATTGAAACAGCCCGGACTTACCCATCGCCGGGACCTGTGGGGGAAAGGGGAGAACCCCTTCACAGCTCAAAAAGGTAACCAAAAAAGGAAGAGGGCCCAGCGGAGAGCCCTCGCCCACCCGCAAAAAAAAAGAAAAGGGGGAAGAAAACTGGCCCCCCGGAGACCCGTCCATAATAGACAACAGTGAGAGTGTCCACCATAATAACAAGGTGAGAAGGAAAAGTCCCGAATATTGTAAGTCTGATGTGTAAAAAGAAAGGGGGGGAAAAAACCTTCCAAGTAAAGAGAGCCAGGGTAAACCGGAAGACTTCACGTAGAAATGCCCACGAGGGCCACCGGGATGCCTAAACCCGGTGGTAATGGCAGCATGAACGTCAAATCAGCCACAATGGATCAGCGTTGAGAGCGGTGTACCGTAATCCATTATATTTATGTTTTTTAATTGATTTTTCCTTGCATCTGAGAGTGTCTATATTCGTTCTAATAAAGATTAATTTTTCTGTAGCCACTCCTCCAGTGCCATTTGCCGGTTCTTTTTTGAGCTGCCAAGTGGTTTATTGAGATATATATAATTTAAAATCGATGTACACTGGGGGAATATTTACAGCTAGTCCGGGCGGATTTTCCTCCGCCCACACCCAGGAATTTCGAGGAGTATGTGTGTGCGGGTCCGGGCTTGCCGGCAGGTGGTGGTGCTGTACGCCATTCTTCCTCTCTTGCATAATTACTGCAATTTTCACAGATTTGGGGTGCTGGCTGGCTGGGTTGTACTGCCGAGCAGAGCTGCCACTCTCAGGCAGGTCTAATTGAACGTGTCCCCGGGAAGGAATGTAATTTGGGCTTGCAATTTGCAAAGGATATCCCGCCCCAGGAGCTGGATGGGACATTCGGGCATATACAAAAATTCATGTTCAACATTATGCCCACCCACACTACATTTTCGAGAAGCAAGGAAGGGGTACTTAGCAGACACCCCATTGCTCCCATGATATCGACCTCATTTCCCACTGGGGGAGCAAATTGCTGTGGGATCTGTTTTGGGGTAATGCTCCTCTGCCCACGCTTCTGGCTGGGGCTTAGCATCTACTACGGCTTGGGCAAGTAGAATCTTCTGCGCGCTACTATTTATTCGGGCTCTTTCCTCAGTAGTAAACATTGTCAACATTAGTTGCTGGCAATCTGCCCATGTGGGGTTATGTGTAAGCATAACTGACTCTATCATACTAGCCACTTCATACTAGCCACTGCTACGGGATTAGTGGAATACAGTGGTGTGTGTGTTTTCCAATTAAAGAGATCCGTTGTCGTGAATGGGACATATGTGTATTGCACTGGCCCATGTGCTCCATTTTCCAGTAAAGGGCCTGGCACTTCCTGTAGGGGCAGCTGCATCTTACTTTTGTTGGGATTGTGCTGATATGGCTCTCGGGGTTTATATATATTATTCGCTGCGCGAGTGGTGGCCCCTGGTTTCTCATCTTCACTCTCATTATCGCTATCCTCCTGGGATACTAATTTATATACGCTCCCATCGGGCGTCTCAATTTTACCTGGTGGGACCTCTCTGTCCCCTCCACCCGCTGCCCCCTGGTCTTCTTCCACAATATCGCGTGGCGGAGCGAAGGGAGCTGGCCGGGAAGTAGCAGCTGCCTGCCCCCCCCTCTCCGCCCACGCAACCGCGGCTCTCAAACCTTCTTTAGCTGCCCCATAACATGATGGATAAGGCGGGGGCAAAGAATCAATCTCTTCCGGTTGTTCTATCAACACCGGTCTCCCTTTTTCTTCATTATTTGGGGGTACCTGTTTCTTCGTTTGTCCCGCCATCATTATAAAATGACTTTTATCTTTTACACAGTATCTCCATACAGTTGTGTTCAAAATTATTCAACCCCCAATGCTGTAAAGGGTTTTAGGGAATTTAGTGTACATTTGTAATTGTATTCAGAATGAAATCCTACAAGGACTTTTTAAAGAACCATATGCAACTAAAATAACATCAATTGGTTTTGTAATACAGTAGTAAATGTTTCTTTTGTGAATTCTTCATTGACACAATTATTCAACCCCTTAAAGACTACCACTCTGAAGAACAGAGGTTCATTCAAGTGTTTTCAATCAGGTATTGAAAACACCTGTGGATGTCACGGAGCAGCAATAAAGCATAATAAGCACCAATTAGGCAGCTTTAAAATGACTGTGATACTCAGCTCCTTCTAGACATTTACTGGTGTGGTTACAAACATGGTGAAGTCAAGAGAATGGTCCAGGAAGACAAGAGAAGAGGTGATTACTCTTCACAGGAAGGGCAATGGCTATAAGAAGATTGCAAAGATGTTAAACATACCAAGAAAGACCATAGGAAGCATCATTCGCAAATTCAAGGCAAAGGGCACTGTTGAAACGCTACCTGGTCGTGGCAGAAAGAAGATGCTGACTTCGACTGCTGTGCGCTACCTGAAGCGTAGAGTGGAGAAAAGTCCCCGTGTGACTGCTGAGGAACTGAGAAAAGATTTGTCAGATGTGGGTACTGAAGTTTCAGCTCAGACAATATGGCGCACACTGCGTAATGAAGGCCTCCATGCCAGAACTCCCAGGCGCACCCCCTTGCTGTCTCCAAAGAATAAGAAGAGTCGACTGCAGTATGCCAAAAGTTATGTGGACAAACCACAGAAGTTTTGGGATAGTGTTCTTTGGACTGATGAAACAAAATTAAAACTGTTTGGGCCCATGGATCAACGCTATGTTTGGAGGAGGAAGAACAAGGCCTATGAAGAAAAGAACACCTTGCCTACTGTGAAGCATGGCGGGGGGTCAATCATGCTTTGGGGCTGTTTTGCTTCTGCAGGTACAGGGAAGCTTCAGCGTGTGCAAGGTACCATGAATTCTCTTCAGTACCAGGAGATATTGGATGACAATGTGATGCAGTCCTTCACAAACCTGAGGCTTGGGAGACGTTGGACCTTTCAACAGGACAATGATCCCAAGCATACCTCCAAGTCCACTAGAGCATGGTTGCAGATTAAAGGCTGGAACATTTTGGAGTGGCCATCGCAGTCACCTGACTTAAATCCGATTGAGAACCTCTGGTGGGACTTAAAGAAAGCAGTTGCAGTGTGCAAGCCTAAGAATGTGACTGAACTGGAGGCTTTTGCCCATGACGAATGGGCGAAGATACCCGTAGATTGCTGCAAGACACTTGTGTCAAGCTATGCTTCACGTTTAAAAGCTGTTATAACTGTAAAAGGATGTTGTACTAAGTACTAAGATTGAATGTCACTTGGGGGTTGAATAAAACTGATAATGATTTGAGCACAGAAAAGACATTTGTGGTTATTTCATTATAAATGTTATGTTATATTTGTCTGACCTACACGTGCCTCTTTAATTTAATTGTAAGCAAGATGACTGAATGATCAAAATCAATGTCAAACTGGCCAAAACACTCAATTTCAGTGGGGGTTGAATAATTTTGAACACAACTGTATATCTATATACGGGTACTGCTCAGGATGTCCGCATTTCCCGGTGACTTGGGAATGCACTCTCTGTATTAGCTCCGGGTCCATTGACCCCTGCTCTGTCCACTCTGGAACTAACAGTGGCCACACAATTGTACACATCAATGTTAGTTTCTCCTTAGTTAACTCTATGCCATAATCATGCGTTGCATATAGCGCTTCAAAATTCCGCACCATATACTCTAAGGGTCGTCTCACCCTTCTTTACCTTACTGGGTTTGGACGGCCCATTACCCATTGTTACCCTTAAGAAAACAGTAACCTTTTCACAATACAGATATTACTTTTTAGCAAGAACACTTAGAATTTACTTTCTGGTACTTCAGTCAACAATTCATATGTGTCTGACCCGCTTCCTCCGTCAGTAGCCGGACTGCAGTCGCCTGAGCCGGAAACGTACCTTGGGAGTCCACTTTCAAGTTTGCTTTCTCACAATGCGAGTAGGCGCTCGATCACTCACAGCACTCAAATCACTCACAGCACGTACTGTACCAGATACTTTCAGCACAAAACAAAACATAAAAATTCTACTCTCTCTACTAGCCGAGGGCACACCGTCCCTCCTTTTGGCTCCTTATACCCCGTCTATTGAATCCTACTCTTGTCTGTTTGTGACTATGTGCACCCCGTTCTATAACTATACTCCCGTCTGCAATTCCAATTTGCCTATGGATAATCTACCCACCTGGCACCTCTATCTCTGCAGCTACCGCTGACCTCAATTGGCCCCCTTCACTACACGACGTACACACTAGCACTGACTCAGGGCTCTCAGCCCAGTCACAGAAATCCCTCCTCCTTTCCTGGTCCACGTGCAGAAGCTCTGTTTACAAACACTGACTATGACTATGCAACTCCACGTGGCTACTCTCTCCCTCTCTTACAGAACTACCCTTTGGTTGGCATCCGATCCCCCAGGTCCAGACACGCGCTAGCCACTCTGGCTCCTTTGCTTGTCCGTGCTATATGCGGCGGGTTCAGTATGCCAATGAGACCGTGGCCGCGGGTCTCCTTATCCGACTACTGTCGGACATTTCCCTTTATACCGGTATCTCTGATACACATACAAACATAGACACTTTACCTATCGCTGCGCTGCTCGCTGTTTCCTCAGACTCGGTGGTGTCCCAGCTTCCCGGGCTGGGGGTCCGTTTGGGACGAGACGAGTTCCACTGAACAGGAAATCCTGCTTGGCGCCTGCAGATGTCAGCTCACCTTCAACGGACGCTCAACCGACGGGATCACTCGCACCTGCAGTCAACCGCTACAGTGTTCAGCAGCCGTTGTTGTGCCGGCAAGGGCCCGTATACTGGCTCACGAGCCCCCAAGAAATGTAACCGGAATCTGCTAGGTTCACTCGAGACAGAGCCAGACCAGACACAAACAAGGATTGTCTGAACACGAGTCTCTTCAGGAAAGGCAAACTTTATTAGTGTCGTCACACAATGCTCACACAGGATTAAATCGCAAAGAGTGAGCCCCGTTCTCACCCCGACGAGGGGTTTTATACCCCGAATACATAATTAGGTACATCCCTATTAGCCCACCTCCCGGTGACACTTATCCCACCCCACGTGGGTTAATACCTCCCATCGTTAATACAAAGGCATTCCATACATTGACCGTAAATTGGCAAACTTCATGTTAGTCTGACAGTTTGTGATTTGCTGCCCACTCAATCCGGGCCGTGCCCACCTCCCTTTTGGCTGTGCTTGTTTATTCCAGATAAGACATGGTCTGGTTTCTACGCTCTCTTTGTCTCTCTGTAGGCCTTTGTGACCTTCATGTATCCATTCGTCATCCTGTCTCTCTGTGCCAATAGCAGCCCGGATCTTCCCTTATTTTAATTGCTTCTCTTTTAATACAACACATTCCTAAGATTCTATGTAAGCTTCATTCTAAATCTACCTAGTTATTTTCAAGTGAACCAATATTCTGAACAAGATGGCCACCTGGCTCATAATGGCAACCATCTTCCAGCCTGATTCCACTTCAATACCTGCTAATAAGGGAGGAGATGTAGGCAGGGCGCAGTTATGGAGAGCTTTATAGGTGAGCACCAGTATTTTGAAATGGATTCTAAAGGAAACAGTGAGCCAGTGTAGAAACTGACAAAGGGGCGAGGTGTAAGAGGTGCGGGATGTGAGGTGAATGAGTCTGGCATAGGTGTTCATTACCGACTGCAGAGGGAGGATCTGGGATTTTTTAAGGCCGGAGAGAAGGAGGTTACAGTAGTCAAGCAGTTGATAATATGAGCTCGGATGAACATTTTGGTAGAGTCCTGAATAAGAAAAGGACAGATGTGTGCAATGTTTTTTAGGTGGAAGTATCAAGATTTGGTTAGTGAATGAATGTGAGGAGTGAAGGAGAGATCAGTGTCCAAGAGGACCCCTAGGCAACGAGCCTGAGAGGAAGAATTAATAGTGGCACCATTCACCTGAAGGGGAATGGGCGCACAATTGGAGGTTTTAGAGGGAGGGAAGATGAGAAGTTTTAGAGAGGTTGAGCTTCAGGAAACGGGAGGTAATCCAGTCGGTGAGAGCTGACAGGCAGGCAGTAACACGGTCCTATATGGGAGGAGAGAGATCGGGGGAGGAAAGGTAGATTTGGGTGTCGTCCGCATAGAGATGATATTGAATTCCATAGGAAGAAATGAGGTTGCCCAGAGAGGCAGTGTAGTTTGAGAAGAGTAGGGGACCCAGAGTCTTGAGGTACCCCAACCGAGAGAGGAACTAGTGATGAAGAGGCACCGGCAAAGGAGATGGTGAAGAAGCAAAGAGAGGGGTAGGAAGAGAACCAGGAGAGAGCGGTGTCACCGTGGCCAAGTTAACGCAGCGTGAGGAGCAGGAGAGGGTGGTCAACAGTGTCAAATGCAGCGGAAAGATCAAGAAGAATAAGGAGGGAGAAGTGACCTTTAATAGTTAAATGTGGTGAGGTCTGCGCTTCTTCCTGAACTCCTTTAGCAGGGTATGATGTAGATTCTTTCGATATTCCAACGGTGTTCATCTCAAGAGAGAGTATACTGACATAGTGTGACCTGTTACCATATTAAAAGAAATATTGAAGAAAGGTTTCACTCACGTTTTAAAGTGCCCAAAGCCTGGCACTGGATGTGTAAGCGGACAGCGTTTCATTTTAGTACTCATCCCCATTTTAATAAATTGGCAGTGGGGTCTTAGCACTTATAGCACTTTCTTCCGGGCCGGATTAACATAGGGGCTGGATCATCCCTCTGCTGTCCGGATACTCCCACGTTTTCCCGTTTGGTACACAGCAACAGCAGGATTGGTGTAAAGTAAATCAAATGGTTTTTAATGATACTTCATAAATAAAATAAAATCAAGCTGATAAAATACTTCCAGAATGCATTTTGCGATCAGTTCGCTTCTTCCGCTGGAGTATTACATTTTCCTATGTCGATGTGTCTTTAAATGGTCCCTGGAGTAATGTAAGACTGAAACTGAAAGTGCGCCAAATGCCGGTTAGTGTTGCGCATGCGTGTGACGGCGTCTTGACTTCCGCGTTCCAATTTCAATGAAGGAAAAATGGACGTGCCTTCCAATGACATAATTTAATTTTCGCAAACCACGGTGGGAAATCGACATTGTCTATTACAAGACGCTGTACTACTTACCCAATTAATCAATCGCTTCATCACGAACTTCGCGATCAGTTCGCTTCTTCAGCTGGAGTATTAGATCTTCATATGTCGCTGTGTCTTAAATAGTCCCTGGAGTAATGTAATAAACTTGTCACAAGCCATCTGAAAGGAAAAAAGAATAATAACCCATTCAATATGGAAAGACATTTTTTCGGTTGTGGAAACTGCTTGGGATGCAGAACGACAGGGAGCCGGAGAACTTTAAGGACATGGAAGGCCAGAATTCCTACAAGATATATGGAACCATTACGTGCTTTTCTAGGAATGTTATTTATCTTCTGATCTGCCTATGTGGCAAATTATACATAGGACGAACCAACAGTAGTTTAAATGTCAGAATCAGGGAACATCTTAACATCAAAAAGAGGATGGAAACACACACAGTCCCCCAACACTTTAAAGAAGTATATAATAAAGATCCAAGAGGGATACAATTTCTCGCAATACAGGTTGATAAGGAACTGAGAGGAGGAGACGTCTTGAAAAAAATTAATCAAGTCAAGATGAAATGGAGTATAATTTGAAACACTTATCCCATTTGGCTTAAATCAAGATTTTGAATTCTGTAGTTTTTATAAATTCCTCTTCATTTTAGTACTCATCCTCATTTTAATAAATTGGCAGTGGGGTCTTAGCACTTATAGCACTTTATTCCGGGCCAGATTAACATAGGGGCTGATGGAGCAGCAGCTCCAGGCCCATGCCCCAGAATAGGCCCAGAGAAAAGATAACTATCAGGGTTATTCAGAGAGCAGTGAAAAGCAGGAGAATGGAAAATTCTAGGTCAAAATAGCCGATTTGGAAAGTGAGATAAATGGGAGAATTTTTCTGGTTTGGATATTTTGACCTAGAATTTCCCATTCTCCAGTCATTCTCCTGCTTTTCACCTCTCTTTGAATAACCCTGTATGTCTGCATTGATGGGCATTTGAACCCTTGTATCTCTGACTCCATAGCAGTTACAGGGTCATGTGAGATATCACTGGAAAGGCCAGAGCATGGTCTTTCCAAAGATACCAAACATGTGCAGGTTTTTAGTAACATTAAAAATAAAATAATAAATATTTCTTATTTTTTCTTTCTAACACAGCAATATTTTTCAATTTTGAATTATAAAGTGGACAATGATGCTCCACTAACTCACCATCACATTTATCATGTCACCAAAAACTGTGGAGATGATGTCCCTCTGACTGTCAATCAAACTATACTTCAAATGAGATATATATCGCGTCCTACTACCAAGCTAAGCTTGTGTTCACCTGTTACCATTAGGAAAGTCCTACTACCAGGTATGCGTCTATTACATCACATCACCTGTTATCGCCTGGAGATAGCTAACCAGGTACACCCCACTTGTTACCACTGGATCACGATAATCTCTCTGATTAACAACCAAACCACAATGCTTTATCAGAAAATATGCCGTCAATTCAAAGAACCGTGAACAGACGTACAAACAAGCAGACAACTGGCATGCGATTAGTGAGTCAGTAAAAACG
>RXON01002408.1:0-41879 GCA_009667805.1 Leptobrachium leishanense
AATGAAAGAGATGGCTCATGGTCCACTTAACCCCCTTTACTGCTGTCTACAGCCAGGGCTCACCAGCCTTCACACACCCAAAGCCACCTCTTTCACTGCACCCTGCATGTCTGTACTGCAGTTTCCAGCCAAGGTTCACCATTAACTCACAGTAATGTGCGGTGTGGATGAGCATATCACAGAGCTCCACAGCAATAAAACTGCTCATTCACATTGGACATTACTGTGAGTTTTATTGCTGTGGAGCTCTGTGATATGCTCATACACACTGCACATTACTGAATCACAGAGCTCCACAGCAATAAAACTCACAGCAATGCGCAGTATGTATGAGCGTATCAAAGAGCTATGAAACACAGGAGTTATTCAGTAATGCCGTGTTGTATCTCTGCTGAAAACCAGTGTTTTAAAAAAAAAAAGTTAAACCCAAAGAGCAAAGAAGTTGCACAGTGAAGCTTCTCCTGCAACTTCTTGTGATGTTGGGGTTTGAGTTTCTTCAATAATGATTTTCATTGGTCTTTACAACTTTGGCAAACACTGGCATTTGCAGAATAAACCCCTATGTTTGCAGGGACAGTCGAAAAGTTTGTTTTGCAGGGAATGTTCAGGGGTAGGGGGGGGGCCTGGAAAGTGTTTCAGTAAGAGGCCCCAAGATTTCTAATGGCAGCCCTGCCTGTTTATAATGTTATGTGTAACCATCTGATAAGATTGCAGATGCTCTTCTGTTGTTTGTGTCTACATTGCGTTGGAATAAACAGTTTCCGAAACATCATGGGCGAAAGACATCCAACAGTGATGCTTAGGCAAAGTAATGATTTATTTAAAGGCATTTGGTGCAAGTAACAACATACAGACATTGCATCTATGTATCTTATAACATTTATGCTGTTGAGCAAAACGGGAAAAAAAAAAAAACATTGACATGGACACAACCCAAACCATTGAGGCCTCCCTGGCACTTCTAAGTGCATTTTCTTTAGTTTCATTCTTATCAATGTTAAAAATAACTGAAAAATGCGCACAAGAAACCACCATCTTTCCGTTAACTAGGGGCATTTTCTCTCCAAACACTGGCTTCCTTCTTCGTCATACTCTTGTTTTGAAATGCACATCTGTTGAAAA
Source organism: Leptobrachium leishanense (assembly GCA_009667805.1). Classification (NCBI taxonomy): domain Eukaryota; kingdom Metazoa; phylum Chordata; class Amphibia; order Anura; family Megophryidae; genus Leptobrachium; species Leptobrachium leishanense. The sequence continues at coordinate 1,123 of RXON01002408.1, forward strand.
GCTCCCTGTAAAATAGAATGTTATACATATTTGTTGTAATATATATGGTAAATCTAGTTATAGAGTACTGTACAATAATATGTGCACGGTTGTTGTAATCTGAGAACTACACAACATCCATTATCCTGAAACTGGACCATATCTTTAACAACTGCAGCTATGCAATGCCTGTGTTCTATGATCTTAGAGCTGGACTGAGGTACTGAACCTAGTTGAAGTGCACCTGGTTAAAGTGCAAACGTTATGAATACCTGTTTGGCACCATTCTTTATTGTACCGATATATATACCTGGTAGTCAAGAGCAGGAAAGCCAGTCTACATGTGATGATCTGCTTGCTGTCAGCCAGTGCATTGGTAATGAATCCAGCTCCGTAGCTTCTCTCGTGGAGTGTTTCTGCTTGAATATGTTTTCCCTAGCGGGTCAACTTACATCACTTAGGGTTGAACAAAAGCCTTGAAATACTGCATCACCGTAATGCTATTAGCGCCTGTTGCATATTCTTTTACCTCTGAGCTACCAGTAAACAAAGCTAGTGATGTACTGGCATTTTTGGCAGCATTAGACCGCATAGACCTTATGCCTCACTCAAACGGGGACCAGGATGATGCAATTTGAAATGTCAGTATGTGATGGAATCCACACAAATACACACCTCTATTCACATACTCCAGTCTACCAGTAGGACTAAGGAGCCTTATTAACATTTGTTGGGGTCTTGCGCTATCAAGTCCTTGATAACTCTAGAGACACCTATACGAAAATGTTTTCATTTAGGTGCTTTAGTTACCCTCTCCGAGATCACATGTTAGTGTCTTGATGCAATGCTGTAGAAGGTTTTAACTTACCAAAGCAGCGAAGGTAGCGCCACCGAACCATGCATTAGCCCGTCGTTCCACAGGGTTTTGTTTGGCAAACACTTTTAGTTTCATGTCCTTAAAATGGCACAATATAATAGGGGAGATGTCAAACCAAGTCCATCAATATACACTGTATAAATGTGTAATTTCCATATATTATGGGGAGCCAATAACAGTGAATTATGATTAATATTTTCTTGATAAGGATTGTTGGCAAAGACACACAAAATGTAAAGAGAAACCAGCTGTGTGAATCATTCTATATTGCAACTTGTTTTATTTCCCTTATTTTATATAATTTAGACCTTACCTGGGGAATTTTCTGTGGTAGCTCTCTTATCAGTCTGTCTCTATATCCCTCCAGCAATGTATTCCCTCCTGTCAGAACCACACTGCTATATAGAGCCTAAATCCAAAGAAAACACTTTTAAACTCTTCCGTTACTTTCCATGCATTCAGTTTCATACAGGACGATAGCTCTGTCTGCCACATTCGATGTTCGGTCTAGCAGTTCTTGGTGTTGCGCCCCCCCCTTGAGGATCCTAACATAGCATTACTCTCATCAGAACAGCTTTTAACCCCTTCATTACAAGTTGTTTCCATAAAATCACTGGCAGGACCCAGTGGCTTTATAGAAAACAAATATTCATTCAGACTTTCAGGTCTATTAAAAGAAAGGTGAAACTCAGGAGAATTGGCGGGAGAAGAGAGCAATCTAGACCAAATAGCCGATTTGGAAAGCGAGATAAATGGGAGAATTTTTCTGCTTTGGCTATTTTGACCTAGAATTTTCGCTTCTCCAGTCATTCTCATGAGTTTCACCTTTCTTTGAATAGACCAGATTTAAAAATGAGAGTATCCTTTAATATAAAATACATTTTAGAGACACATTGCTTATTTAACATGCAACAAGCTCCCCTGCTGGCCAAAATGTGCTACTACATTATAGTACAGCTGGATCACTTGTCTTTTAGTGAAAGAAAATTGGATCTGCGAGCTGTTCAAACAGCTTCGGCACCTTGGATGACTTGTCCAAGGTACTGAAATTTGGGGGGGGGGGGCATTTTTGGAGCTAAACAAATTACCTTTGTATTAGTCCAGAATATGGCCAGATAGAGCATACTCAATATTTGGCTTGTGCAGGGGTTTTTGAACATCGTGTATACTCGACCTTGGTAGTGAAGTGGTTAAAGATCAGGTATAGAAGTCAAAAATATTCCAATCCCTTTCACATTGAGGAAAAACTGATGCAGCCACATAACTGCTACCCTCTGACACCTTAATATAGAGACTTAGAGGCCCCAACATGAAGAAGGTATGAACAATTGCCAGACGTGAAAGGGTTACGCTCCAAAACAATCAGGCTGCATTATTATTTAACACCATTTACATGTGTGTGTACTAATGTCATGGTACCCTTCAACTGTTTCAAGGATGACACCTAAAAACAATGTATATATTGCACAATTTATGATCATCTTATGACAAAAAAATACAATCTTTACCATCATGCAAGAGCAGTAACACAAAGACATCACACAGTAATGCCATCTCCCTACCCACACTACCACACTTTACCTTTCTAATGCCAGGGTCGCACAACGAAATGCTTTTCATCACAGTTTCACAGACCCCGTGTGCGGCCTTATCCGTCAGACCCTAAAAATAACACTATGTAAATAGTAATACCATGTAAAATGTATACATTTTGGATCAACTGTGCTTAAAAATATTCTATTTTAATCATAGATTTACATTTATCGGGTTGCTATGCCACTTCATTTATTGTGAAACTTATATGAGTACTCTGTGTGTTATCATTTTATTTCAAGTTGTATATATTACATCTCTGCCTGTTGAGGTGGTTGGGTCAGAGACTGCACAGACTTTTAAAAAACGACTGGATGACTTCCTGCAGACACAGAATATTAAGGGTTATAATATTTAATATGTGGGTAAAAGCTTCTTGATCCAAGGAGAAATCTGACGCCATTCTGGGGTCAAGAAGGAATTTTTCCCCAGTGTAGTGCATATTGGCGAGTGCTTCAGACTTGCCTTCTTTTGGATCAACAGCAGTAGGTGATGTGTGAAAGGCTGAACTCAATGGACATATGTCTTTTTTCTCTAACTATATGTGAATGTATTATTTTAATGAAAAAAAGCACTTAATATCCAATTATACAGTTCTCTTAGTGCTTCACTTGTAAGGAGAGATGGGAGAAGGTGCTGGCCATTGACAAATTAACACAGACTATTGGTGGAGCTGCAGTTCCAGGCTCATGTTCCAAAACCGGTCAGGAGAATAGGTACTGGGGTCAGTATCAATTGTCATCAATACAATGAGACAGAGTATGGGCCAGTGACACAAAGAAAGTGAGAAGACTCACAGAGAGGAAAAATGGGACCTTACTTGAATGGAATAGAGGCACTACGGAAGGTGAGAAGAGACACAATGTAACCGAGGGATGTGGCAGGAGTTAGTTACAAGTATTTATAAGCACCAAGAAGTTCCATAGCGCTGTACAATGGGAGAGACAGAATAACAAATATACATACACGATACACAGAACAGTAGCAGAGCGGACCCTGCTCAAGAGCTTACAATCTAAGAGGAGAGGGGTGACACACCAGGTGAGCGTAAATTGAGAAAGTGAAGTAGTGGGGCGCATGTAGGCTGAATGGGAAGATGGAGCAAGAACTGTACAGTGGGGGATAATGGAGTGAGCCGATAGGCTTCTCCAAATTAATATTTTTCAGAGACTTCTTGGAGAGACGGGGAGAGTCTTAGGTTTCAGGGGGTTAGTTTCTTAGAAAGGAGGCAGCCCAGGTGAAGTCCTGAAGGCGGGAGTTGGGGACTGGGAACTGGGAGTTGGGAACTGATCGCATCAGATCATTGTCAAAGCGAAGTAGTCGGCACAGGATATACCTGCTAATAAGGGAGGAGATGTAGGCAGGGGCGGTTATGGAGAGCTTTGTAGGTGAGCACCATTTTGAAATGGATTCTAAAGGAAACATGAAGCCAGTGTAGAGATTGACAAAGGGGTCAGGTGCGCGATGTGAGGTGTATGTGTCTGGCGCTGGCATTCATTACAGACTGCAGAGGGAGAATCTGGGATCTCTTAAGGCCACAGAGAAGTAGGTTACAGTAGTCAAGGCGGAGATTGGATGAGTATTTTAGTAGAGTCCTGATTAAGAAGGTAGAAGTAATGGGGGCACCATTAACCTGAAGAGAAATGGCCGCAAGAATGGAGGTTTTAGAGGGAAGACAAGAAGTTCCGTTTTTAGAAAGGTTGAGCTTCAGGAAATGGGAGGTCATCCAGTCGGAGACAGTTGGCAGGCAGGCAGTAACACAGTCCAACACAGGAGGAGAGAGAAGAGTAGGGGACCCAGAACGGAGCACATCAAAATCTTTAGCTCCAGACACCTTGTGAGATATGCAAGAGTGATGATGCCCAAATCCTATCCACCATTAAAGAGATATTCTTGTGTTGTTCAAATGAATCCTAAATATAGGCATTCTAGTACCAATGACATGGTGATTTACTTTTTATTATTATTATTCTTTATTTATAAAGTGCCAGCATATTCCGCAGCGCTGTACAATAGGCACAGTATAGACAGGGTTACAATACATTGAACAACATTTGACAAACAGTACAGGAGGAGATGAGGGCCTTATTCCCGTAGGAACTCACAATCTGGGAGGGTTGGGGTTGGAAACAGGAGGAGAGGACTGTAAGGTGAGAGTGATTGATGGTTGCGTCAGTGAGTTGGGTGGTAGGCTTCCCTAAATAGGAATGTTTTAAGGGAGCGTTTGAAGGAAGAGAAGTTAGGGGAAAGTCTGACAGTACGAGGGAGAGCGTTCCAGAGAGTGGGGGCTGCGCGTGAGAAATCCTGCAGTCTATCATGGGAAGAGGTGATGCGGGGAGAAGCTAGGCGCAGGTCACTGTTTGACCTTAGGGAGCGGGCTGGGGTGTATTTGGTGTTTAGTGAGGACAGGTAGTGGGGAGCTGAGTTAGTGAGGGTTTTGTAGGTAAGGATAAGGATTTTGAACTTAATTCTGCAGTGGATGGGGAGCCAGTGAAGGGACTCGCAGAGGGGAGCGGTAGAGACAGAGCGGCGGGTGAGGTGAATTAGCCTGGTGGAGGTGTTCAGGATGGATTGTAGGGGGGAGAGGCGGGACAGAGGGAGGCCAGATAAGAGATTATTGCAATAGTCGAGTCGGGAGATTACCAGGGCGTGTATGAGTTGTTTTGTGGTGACAGCGGTAAGAAATGGCCGAATTCTGGAAATATTACGCAGTTGGTATCGGCAGGAGGAGGAAAGAGACTTGATGTGGGGGGTGAAGGAAAGAGCACAGTCAAGTGTAACTCCAAGACAGCGAACTTGGTTTGATGGGGAGATGGTGATACCCTCCACCGTGATAGAGAAGTCAGGAGGTGGGGAGGCATTGGAGGGAGGAATAAGTAGTAGCTCAGTCTTTGACATGTTGATCTTTAGGTGGTGGGAGGCCATCCAGGAGGAGATGCCAGATAAACAGTCACTGACTTTGGAAAGGACAGGGGGAGAGAGATCAGGGGTAGAGAGGTAGATCTGAGTGTCATCAGCGTAGAGGTGGTAATTAAAGCCAAAGCTGTTGATGATTTTGCCCAGGGAGGAGGTATAGATGGAAAAGAGCAGAGGACCAAGGACAGAGCCTTGAGGTACACCAACAGATAGAGGCAATGAAGAGGAGGAGTTACCAGCAAAGGACACACAGAAGGACCTGTTGGATAAATAGGAGTCAACCCAAGCAAGTGCAGTGTCACCGAGACCCAGAGAGTCTTTGCTAAAGGTTTGCTAAATTTGAGTATAATGGCCTGTGCTTTCTGCTTTTTTCCTTCTACCATCTGCGTAAGACAATCTCAGCCTCCGCAACCCTTTCTCGATTTATGCCAATCCAGCCCCTACATCATCTCACAATACCAAGCATCTTTTCTATGTGCACATCACTTGGAAACTAGGATTGACATCCTTGGTCTTAATATCTGAGAATTGTAATGGGGTATGGCCTTTCCAATGATACCAAACATGACCATATAATATATAAATAAATAAATACAAATTTGTTTTCTCTTTTTGTTTGTATGTCAGTGGCATTGTCCATTTTTCATGTATAAAGTGAACAATGTCACTGCCATCACCTTTCGCCCATCGCGTCCCCGTTTAGGGAGAAAGATTAAATCGTTAAGCTAATAGGTATCTGCAAGGAGTTTTAAACACTTACCAGGAGACATTGTACTCCGTCTTTGGATATTACTTTATTTAGACGTTTCTGAGATTATTTAAAATCAATTACTTTTTCGATAGTGAGCAAATTTTAAATTAAAGTGTTAAGGATGGAAAATCCTAGAATTCAGGAGGGGTGCATCTGATCACAGAGATGTTACTTACCTTTACTGTAGAAGGATCAAACAATCCTTCTGTGATCCTGAGACGTTCTGTTCCAAAACTGCAGTTGTATCCATTGGGGAACTCATATTGAGCATCTGGTAAGTGTCTGCTACACTGCATCGATTAGATGACAAGTTACCATTAGAATTCACTTGAGTTGTTTGAGATCATAATATACAATAAAATATACTGTAACAGGGCCTCATGTAGAGAGCAAAGAAAGGTCCTGTCCGGGGTTTATGTGTCACCCAGATTTCTCTCTTACACCTTCCGGAACCTCTAAGCACCTGGTTTTGCACTTTGCCTCCGTGGCAATTTAGTGCAGGTGAGGCAAACAGACATTGCTCTGGAGTCTGGGGAGCAGACGGTCTCTATCTGCTGGAGCACAAGGTTGGTCATGCTAGTTTGCTGAAGCCTGACAAACACTAAGTTTGCAAAGGTTGTTAGTCAGGACTATTGTATGTTTAGTTAGTGCCGGGACATGGCTAGGAATTTTCTTTGTTTTTGAACTGTTTATTTTGAGCACTGTACAGCGTGGTGTATAACCTGTGGGTTGCTGCAATAAATGTACCCCCGTTTGAAGAAAAGTCACCGGTCTGGTCCCTGAACCTTTCAAGAGTGCTCACCCCAGAGAGCAATTGCACCTGCTATCTGTTTCCCAGCTCACAATACATATAATTCACATGTACACATTACTGATCAGTAGACTTGTGCACCGATTTTTTTTCGGTTAGATTCGGTTCGGTTCGTTCGGATTTTGTAAATTTTCGTTTCGGCTCGTTTCGGACGATTTCCGTTTCGGTTCAGTTCGTTCGGATTTTGTAAATTTTCGTTTCGGCTCGTTTCGGACGATTTCCATTTCGGTTCGTTTTTCGTGATTTTGGAAATTTTCGTGTTTTTCGGAACATCTGTTCTCCTCGTTTCAAAGTGTCTATTCGTTTTGATGTAAACTAATGGTTTTTCGGATCCGATATTTCTGTCGATACGATAATTCTGCCGATACGGTAATTCTGCCATTGAGATTTCTCATGTTGTCAGGGATCAGTACCTGTAGGTGCGCAAGAACCTGCTCTGCATGTATATATCCGTGCTTGCAGCACATCCATGTAAAGTGCTGCCTCAGACCTGTCCAGCACTGATAGGGGTTAACCAGTAAAGTTAAACACAAACCACACACCCTCCTACCTGTCTATCTGTCAATAAAAGAGAATCCTCCCCCTGTGCAACTTGGCTTTGCATTGCAAGTCATTCCCTGAAAGTGTTCTGACCCCTCTGTTATCCTGCTATCAACCGTGTACCAGACCCTGCTTGACCCACCGACCTTGCCTCATTGCTGCCAGCCACTGATCACGGACCGTCCTGACTATTCTTTTGCCTGCTCCCTTTGTACCTCGCCACGGACTCTGACCTGCCTCAGTCAGCTTACTCTCAGGTACCTCCAGTATATCCCTGCCTAAAGGGCTTTAACCATCTGAACATGGGTCCCACCACGGCGTATGCCAGGTGCCACCCTGACACATGTTTTGCAAGAAGGATACATTGAGATTTCTCACGTTTTACAAGAAGGATACATTGAGATTTCTCATGTTTTACAAGAAGGCTACATTGAGATTTCTCATGTTTTACAAGAAGGCTACATTGAGATTTCTCATGTTTTACAAGAAGGCTACATTGAGATTTCTCATGTTTTACAAGAAGGCTACATTGAGATTTCTCATGTTTTACAAGAAGGATACATTGAGATTTCTCTGGTTTTCCAGGAAGGATACATTGAGATGGGAATAATACAAAATTACAGAATCAGCGATATAACCGAAAAATACGATGTCCGAAATTACTGAAATAGAACCGAAATCCGGAATGGAGCCGAAATCACGAATGGAACGAAAATGAATTTCGATTTTACACATTAGTCCATTCGAAAAGTTTTTGTTTCGGCTCGGAAATTTGTTCGGATCTGCCGTTTTCGGATCCAAAAATGTTCGGAAAATCGTCTGCATCTGAATGCACAAATCGGGAAATTTCGTGAAAATTCCGAAATTCCGAAACGCACATCCCTACTGATCAGACAGTTCTAAATGCCATCATCGGCGAGTGTGCAGTTGTTAATATATTGTTCATAAGAATATTCATACCCATATTTTTCATAAAACACATTGCCCCAAAAAATACTATCAAAAAAATTATGCAATTTTCACCAAAACTGAAAAAAAATATTTTGGGGGGAAAAGAGTAACAGGCTCTACAATCATGATTTTTTTTTCATAAAGACTAATGCATAGAATATATAACCACAAAGGTTTGGATGATAAAATGTTGAAAAATAAATTTACAAGTTGCAAATGAATGAAATCTGAATGGGAATTTTTTTTTAATTTTTTTTATTCTAGCGTTCGGACGGAACATGACATATAGACATATAAATGATGTATTTTGAATCTGCCGAGTCTGCTGAAAAAAAAGGATCTATAATTTGTCTGGATTCTGCATTAAAACATGACTTCATTTTGGAGGTCCTCGTGGAGGTCGGCGGAGTCTCACTCCTGGCTGGGCACTCAAAAGCAACGTCCAAGCGGCAAGTAGCTGGTCCATGGCGGGACTGGGGCGAGAGGATATGGAGCCGGTGCCGGTTTGCCCTCCGGGGACACAGCTCATCTCGGACCCCAGACCGGGGCCTATTAAGGGGGCCGGAGGAGGAGGTGCTGCGCGGGCTGAAGTGACTACTGCCCTTCTCCTGGATCCCCGCGGAGCAGATAGGCGTGTGCCGGAGGTCAGGTCGATTCCCCGCGCTGGACAAGTGGCGCCGGGGATTCAGACCTTCCTGGCGGCGCCTGGTGATGTGCTGACGGGCGAGCGGGGGATGGTTCCGGCGGTCGCTCTCCTCGTCTCGGCCGTCCTCGAGGGGCTACAGCGCACGTCTGAGGTGAGCGGTGACCCTTCCGTCCAGCGAGGCATTCTGCCAGCTAAGCAAAAGAGTGCCCAGAAATTTAAACGCTCATCTACAGCAATCCCGGATATTCAGCAAGATCCATATTTACATTTTTCTTCCCCCCCCCCTTTTTTTTTTTTTTTTTGTCTGATCATACTACACTGCGTATATGTGGTAAATTTTCCTGGACTGCCCGCATGGATGGTCCACATATATAAGGGAAAGAAGAAAATTTTCGACATAACAATGCACAGACTGTCTGCGTAATAAAAAAAAATTTCATAATCTGCACGGACTGTCTGCGTAATATAATTTTTCCTCAGTCTACGTAAGCTAATTTTTCCTCGATCTGCACAGACTGTCTGCGTAATACAATTTTTCCTCAATCTGCACGGACTGTCTGCGTAAGATAATTTTTTCCTCAATCTGCACAGACTATCAGCGTAATACAATTTTTCCTCCATCTACACAGACTGTCTGCGTAATATAATTTTTCCTCAATCTGCACGGACTGTCTGCGTAATACAATTTTTCCTCAATCTGCACAGACTGTCTGCGTAATATAAATTTTCCTCAATCTGCACAGACTGTCTGCGTAATATAATTTTTCCTCAATCTGCACAGACTGTCTGCGTAATATAATTTTTCCTCAATCTGCACAGACTGTCTGCGTAAAAAAAAAATTTCCTCGATTTGCACAGACTGTCGGCGCAATATACTTTTTTCTCTGGACGCTTTACATTGACCTACATTGACAGAGTAAAGTAATTTTTTTAGGTGGTCCCTGTGGGGCCCACTACTTTCTTAAGATAATTTTCTACAAAGGACAGAGTCAGCGTCCGAGCATGTTATCTACGTGATCAGGCAGCTCTGCCGGCAAACGGTGCCACTCAACAGACACCGACCTTTCAACATCATAGACAGAAACGCATACGTACAACGAACCAACCAGCATATCATGGCCTCCAGCAAAAGTAAGAAACCGGGAGCTAAACCAGACTTTTTTACTCCCAAATCCACCAAGCGCCGCGAAGACACGGACACCCAAGAAGGAGGAGGATCCCCGTCGGCAGCCTCAGACCGGCTTCCCACTGTTGACAACGCAGACCTCTCGACATTCACACTAAAGATGGAAGCAATGTTCAAAGATCTATCGTCTGCACTGACCTCCCGCCTTGACGCAGTTTCAGCCGACATAAGGAGGGAGATCCGAGATATAGGAGACAGAACATCCCATTTGGAGACCAAGACGGAGGAACTTGCTACGGCTCACAACTGCATGGCGACCACAGTGGAGACGCTGGAAGAACAGATACGGAAATGTGAATCTAAACTAGCGGACCTCGAGGATCGCTCCCGCCGTCACAACCTAAAGATACGGGGCATCCCTGAAACGGTCTCTCCAGGGGAATTGTCCTCGTACGTCTCGGAGTTCTTTACTCATTTACTACCAATCGTTGACCCGGAATCCCTGTTGATGGATCGCATCCACCGAGTGCCAAAACCACCATCCGCACCACTAAAAGCACCAAGAGATGTAATATTGAGACTTCATTATTATCGTCCCAAGGAAGACATTCTGAAAGCTCTACGTAGTCCGGCAGCCCTCGGGGAGGAATATGCCCACCTGCCAGTCTTTCCGGATCTCTCACAAGCTACACTCCAACTTCGACGCTCATATCGCTCTATTACCTCTGCACTACGAGAAGCTGATGTGGGGTTACCCTACAAAGTTGATAGTGACCCGGAATGGATCCACATCAGTGTTTGGATCACCCGCGAGGGCCGCGAAGCTCTGGAGACCTGGGGGCTGAAAATACCCGAGGTGTCAGGAGCACACCCCAACACGACCAAACGAATTCGCGCAGAATGGCATAACCGCTGAGTAATAGTAACGACAATGAGATTCAACACCCACTTATGTTAAAGGGTGGCCGTGCCTTTTTTCTCAGGTTTACTCGTTAGTTAGGTAAGGTTATGTGTGGTTTTCTGATTATACAAATGTTTTCTCTGTTATACACACGCAGAACTATGGCACTGTTTGCCGCAGTGTATGATCCACCTCTCTCCCCCTTCACTGGAAGGGATCAGGCTTCCTTACAGGGAACCCTGGATGGAGATATGTTTGTTAATTCATGTATATAGTTGTACAGTGCACCAGCACTGGATTCTTTATTTCTTCTATCCTTTTTTCCTTCCCCCTCTTTTCTTAAAGGCTACTGACGCAGTCGACACCTATCCTGACTGGAGACCTAGAGACGGACGTATGCAAATGTTAACACATAAAGTTGCGCAAGCTTCACAATTCGCAGTTACTGTATTAAAACCATTTTATGAGATACTCACTTATAATTTGAAAGGCCTTAACCTGCCTGTAAAACGACATTCCCTATATAGAGATCTACGCACTCACGACGCAGATATAATATGCTTGCAGGAGACCCATTTCCGCAGGTTGGACCACCCTAAACTCTTTACACCCCAATACGCCAGACAATACCACTCAACGTATCGAGCTAAATCGCGAGGAGTCTCTATCTTAATCCATAATAGGGTAGCGTTCGAAACCCATCGGATAATTAAAGATCCAGGGGGCAGGTTTGTGATTTTAGTTTGTACAATGAACTCTAAGCTATATACTCTGGTAGCAGCATATGCCCCGAATTCAGCGCAGACACGATTTCTGACTCAATTACTTGACAAAGTTTTGGACGTTCTCTCGGGGGATCTACTGCTTTGTGGCGATTTAAACACCTGTATGGATCCCTTTAGGGACCGCTCCACCTCACAGATATCCTCTTCCGTCACCTCCTCCTCGAATAAACTCAGATCCCTATTACAACAGTACCAATTATATGACGCCTGGCGCCTCCTGCATCGCTTTGAACGAGACTACACTTTCAGGTCCATGGCGCACATAGCTATACCAGATTAGATTACTTTTTGATATCAAAACACTCTTTCGACGTCCCTCGAGTGATCGACTGTGTTATTCTCCCCTTTACTTGGTCGGACCATTCTCCTGTGCTTTTAACGCTGTCAGATGATTATAAATATTACACGAGACCGCCGTGGCGACTTCCAGCACACGTGCTCAAACACGACCAGGCCGCTCCAGCGTTGACAAACACATTGAAGGATTACTTCACTGAAAACGACACCCCCGACGTAAATACTTTCACTTTATGGCAAGCACATAAGGCGGTGTTTCGGGGGGAATGCATAAAATGGGCAGCCAAGTTGCGTAAAGACTATGTCTCCGCACGATTAGAGTTACTAGCCTCTATACAAATATTAGATACCCAGAATAAATTGTCTCCCTCATCTACTTTGGCTGAGGAGTTGGACGGGGCGATTGGCTCTCTACGAACCCTGGAGGCAGATAGGTATTTTGGTTCTATGGCCAAGCAAAAAGCAAGGTATTATGCATTCCAGAATAAACCTGGACGCTTATTAGCTCGCAAGCTTAAGCCCTCTAGGGCTCCCACTAAGGTTGCTGCAATTCAAACGGCGCAGGGTCTGATTCATAACCCTATAGCCATCGCGAATGAATTTGCAACTTATTATGAGTCTCTGTATAATCTGGCTATGGCCGACTCAACGCCCAACCCTACCGCAGACGACATTAATGCATATCTAGCGAACTTAAATTTACCGTCGCTGACAACCACACAAGCAGAAGCTCTGTCAGCTCCTATATCACAAGAGGAACTCTCCGGCGCCATTAAGGCCCTCCCGAAACATAAAGCACCAGGACCAGACGGATTGACTGATCAATATTACACTTCTTTCTCCACCATACTGACACCACATTTATTGACAGTATTTGCACGTGCAAGAGAGACGAGTTCGTTCCCAGTGGATATGTTACGGGCACATATTATCACATTGCCAAAACCAGGGAAGACCCCAGACACTTGTAAAAACCTGAGACCTATATCACTGCTAAACGTGGACCTGAAACTGTACAGTAAGATTTTAGCAACCAGACTTCAAACATTCCTCCCAAAACTGATTGGCCCCGATCAAGTGGGTTTTATTTCCGGACGTCAAGGCCCTGACAGTACTAAAAAACTGATTAACCTCATGGAGGTGCAGCGGCGCTCGGGTCAACCCGGTCTCTTACTTTCGTTGGATGCCGAGAAGGCATTCGACAGAGTAAACTGGTTATTTATGGAATTGGTTATGACTAAATTTAACATTCCACCGAGTTTCGAGCCGCGATACAAGCAATATACGACTCTCCCTCAGCGAGAGTGCTCATTTCGGGCTTCTTGTCGGAGGAATTCGTGATTACGAATGGAACCAGACAGGGATGTCCATTATCCCCTCTTTTATATGCGCTGGTTTTAGAACCCTTGGCACAAGCCATAAGGCAGAATGATGAGGTTAGGGGAATACAGGCAGGCCCGGCTATATATAAACTCCATCTGTATGCTGATGATATATTAGTCACTTTGACTGATCCTCACTCGTCCATTCCTGCTCTACAGGACGAACTAACTACTTACAGCCAACTTACCTATCATCTGGTCAACGTCTCTAAAACGCAAGCTCTACCTCAAAATATCCCCCAGACACAACTGACCGCACTACGTTGTCTATACATGTATGACTGGAGATCCCACTATCTCACATATTTAGGTCTGCGAATAACATGGGACCCGGGGGGACTGATTAAACATAACTATGATAGAATATTGACCGAAGTGAGATCCTTGTTATCTAAGTGGAGATCCCGGGAGGTGTCGTGGCTGGGCAGAATGGCGGCTGTAAAAATGAGTATTCTTCCAAAAATTTTATACATTTTTCGCACCCTACCACTTAAGCTACCAAGACTCTATTTGGATACGTTACAATCTACCCTGATGACTTTGTTTGGAACCATAAACGCCCTAGAGTCCCTAGACGCCTCTTATACTATAGACAAACAGAAGGTGGCTTACACATGGTAAATATCCACAAATATTATAGAGCCTCATGTTTAGCGTCATTATCCGAAATCTTTCATAATGAACCATGGCCACAATGGCTTGTAGTTGAAGCTTCTTGTTGGGAAGGCCACAATTTAGCCAACCTGCTCTGGGTGCCTGTCACGGTGGCCCCCGCACCCCCCCGGCGCCTGGCCGGGCGCCGAGTGATATTGCGGTCGCTTCCGCACACGTGGGACGCCGGGGGGCGGGGCCTGGCGGGGAGACGCGGACCCGCCGGTTTAAAGCCCAGACTCACAGAGACGCCGATGCCCTGACGTGGTAGTTACTTCCCGCAGAGCTCTTGTATATTTTGGCAAACTAACGATTCTGTGTATGACCCCTGGCATTGGCAAACTAACGATTCTGTGTATGACCCCTGGCATTGGCAAACTAACGATTCTGTGTATGACCCCTGGCATTGGCAAACTAACGATTCTGTGTATGACCCCTGGCATTGGCAAACTAACGATTCTGTGTATGACCCCTGGCATTGGCAAACTAACGATTCTGTGTATGACCCCTGGCATTGGCAAACTAACGATTCTGTGTATGACCCTTGGCATTGGCAAACTAAACGATTCTGTGCATGACCTTGGCATTGGCGAACGAACCATTCTGTGCGTAACTCCTGGTATTGGCATTAACTCTTCTATTTCTGGTATTGAGGTCAGTCTGTGTGGCACCCTAAGCACACATCAGACTACCCCTTGTGTTGTTAGAATAATTAGCTCTTCCCAAGACCCTAAGTCCTTGTGTATCATTCTATGTCCGTCTAGTCGTGCCGACCAATCTAAGGATCGGAAGGGTAGAGAAGGTCCTGCGTCTAGGGACCACTAGTCAGATAAGCAGAGGGATCCGTGACGTCTCTCTTGTATGTGCTCTGTACTGCCATTCTAGTAGTCTGTCTAGTCGTGCCGACCATTCTAAGGATCGGAAGGGTAGAGAGTGTCCTGCGTATAGGGACCACCATTCTAGTATCAGGGGGATCCGTGACATTACGTCAGGGCCAATGGATCCCGCAGACCTCTCTAATCAGTTGACACGTATTGCAGCCAGACAGGAAGAGCAGGACCATAGAATGGACCAGATTGCTCTTGCCCTGCAAACCCTGTTAAATCGATCCAGTTCTGGAACTGCAAGCCCTCCAGACCCAGTAGTGCCTAGGGTCAGTTCGGCCGCTCCCGAGGGATGTAGGCTCAGTATGAAGGCACCCGTACGCTATGATGGAACACCAAACTTATGCCGGGGCTTTCTGACCCAACTCGAGATCTTGTTCGAGAACAATCCAGGGTCCTGTATGTCCGATAAAGCCAAAGTAGGCTATCTGATTAATCATCTAACCGAAAAAGCTTTATTATGGGCCACGCCCTTGTGGGAGAATAAGAAACCCATCATTTATGACTATGGGGGTTTTACCTCCGAGTTAAAGCGTACCTTCGATCCCTCTAGAAGGGCTACCAATGCGGGTAGATCCCTGTTTCACATCAAACAGGGTAATAGGAGGGTCTCCGACTATGCCATAGAGTTTAAGACTTTGTCTTCTGAGGTACACTGGCCGAACGACGTTTTAACCCTAGCCTTTACCGAAGGCCTGAACGAGGCTTTTATGTTTGAGTTGGCTCCCTTAAAATTACCAGAACATCTGGATCATTTGGTTGATTTCTGCATTGCCATGGACGATCAAATCAGGGAAAGGAGACACCCCAGAGATAGACCCAGACGGGTCCTGCCTCCTTTACCCCTAGTACCCAGACACACCACTACATCAGGCAACCCGGAGACCGCAAAGACTGATGTACCGGCCGTTGAACCCATGCAGATAGGAAAAACGGGTATTTCAGAGGCAGAAAGAGCTCACAGAAAAGAAAGGGGGCTCTGCTTTTATTGTGCCGGGGCAGATCATTTCCGCCTTCAATGTCCTCAGAGACCCAGGGGTAGCAGGGGTGAGACTAACAAATCAGGTCAAAGAACAGCCAATACCCAGGTTATCGGTTCTCTGTATGCCTCCTTTGTGGACGATGAAAAAAAAAAAAACCCGGATTCTGGTACCCATCTCCCTCACCTGGGAGGGGGTTCACCTCGAGACTGAGGCATTCCTAGACTCTGGAGCCTCAGGTAATTTTATGGACAGATGTTTTCCGCCAAAAACCTCTTACCTCTGGTTCTAAAGGAGAGGCCTCTAATGGTGGAAGCCATAGACGGAAAACCCCTGTCATGACTACGGAGTTCTGCACCGCGAAACCATACGATTCCAGATTATCGACTCTCCCTCATGTCCTGTCGTTCTTGGGTTCCCATGGTTAATAGAGCATAACCCGGTGATTGATTGGGCCCAGCGAGATATAAAGTGTGGGGTCCTAGTTGCCAGTCAAAGTGCCTAGGCAGGGTTGATGTGATTGGTAGCCTCAATATTGCTACAGCACCTCCTTTGTCCACCGAAGTCCCTGAATGTTATATGGCGCTAAAGGAGGTGTTCTCTAAAACCAGGACTGAGGTCCTACCACCGCATCGTCCTTATGACTGTGCTATAGAGTTGCTCCCTGGTACTATGCCTCCTAGAGGACACGTATACCCTTTGTCACAAAAGGAAAACGACATTATGGAGGATATATAAGGGAGAATCTAGAGCGAGGATTTATCAGACGATCCTCCTCTCCGGCAGGAGCAGGTTTCTTTTTCGTTTCCAAAAAAGAGGGTGACCTGCGACCTTGCATCGATTATAGAGGTTTGAATAGGATTACCATAAGAAATGCATATCCAATACCTCTTATAACAGAATTGTTCGACCGATTAAAAGGGGCCCGTATTTATACGAAGCTTGATTTACGCGGAGCGTACAACCTGGTCAGGGTTAAGAAGGGGCATGAATGGAAAACGGCTTTTAATACACGTAGCGGGCATTATGAATACCTAGTGATGCCCTTTGGATTATGTAACGCGCCAGCCGTTTTTCAGGACCTCATAAACGACACCCTACGGGACTTTCTGCAAACGTTCGTTATAGTATATCTGGACGACATCCTGATATACTCTCCTGATAAGGACACCCATCACGTCCATGTGCAACAAGTGTTGAAGAGATTATTGAGGGCTGGGTTATATTGTAAACTAGAGAAATGCTTATTCGACATAGAGACAGTGCACTTCCTTGGGTATATAATAACCCCTGAGGGTTTCCAAATGGATCCTACTAAACTCTCAGCGATTCTTGACTGGCCTTTACCCCAAGGGCTTAAGGCCATCCAGAGGTTTCTGGGGTTTACTAATTACTACCGGAGGTTCATTAAAAACTTTTCGGCCTTGGTAGCTCCCCTCACGGCTATGACTAAAAAAGGGCTGGCGAATCAGAAGTGGACACCCCAGGCCAGTCAAGCCTTTGAGGCACTTAAACAGGCTTTCACAACTGCCCCTGTTCTCCGACATCCAGATCCGGCTCTGCCTTTCCAGGTTGAAGTTGACGCCTCCGAGCTAGGTCTTGGTGCAGTCTTGTCCCAAAGGGAGGCACCCGACAAACCCTTGCATCCATGCGGCTTCTATTCCCGAAAGTTGTCCCCGGCAGAGAGGAACTATGATATCGGAAATAGAGAGTTGTTAGCAGTTATCGCAGCCTTGACGGAATGGAGATACTTATTGGAGGGGTCTAGGGACCCCATTGTCATCATAACCGATCATAAGAATCTTACGTACATTGGAGACGCTAAACGGTTAAATGCCAGACAAGCGAGATGGTCGTTTTTCTTTCAAGCTTTAATTTCGTCCTCACATATAGACCTGGGTCAAGAAACATTAAAGCAGACGCATTGTCAAGACAATACGAATCCTACGAACATAACATCCAAGATCAGCATCCCATTGTACCCCAGGAAAGAATTATAGCCCTTACCACGATTAGTGTCTCGTCTCCTCTGATGTTAAGATTGCAGACCGCCCAGGGTACAGCTCCTGGGGGGAGACCTCCTGCGAAACTCTTTGTACCTGAGAACGAAAAAGAAGTACTGAAACTTTATCATGATAACAAAACCTCTGGGCATATGGGGATCACCAAAACAGTGTCTAGTATACGTAAACTCCTCTGGTGGCCCACGGTGCGCCGTGATGTTAAAGATTACATAACCGTGTGCGAGGTGTGCACAAGACATAAAAGTCCAAAACAGCGCCCATTGGTTTACTCCAGCCTCTGCCAATCCCCGAACGACCATGGTCGCATTTAGCTATGGATTTTATAGTAGAGTTACCCGAGTCAAAAGGGAATACTGTAATACTCACGGTCATTGATCGATTCTCCAAAATGGGTCACTATGTTCCTCTTCGGAAACTTCCTTCGGCAGCCGAACTGGTGCCCATTTTCATTACCAATGTGGTCCGCATACACGGTATTCCTCTTGGGATTGTCTCTGATAGGGGGACCCAATTCGTCTCCAGATTCTGGAAAGGGTTTTGCAAGAATGTGGGGATAGACCTATCCTTCTCTTCGGCCTATCACCCCCAGACCAACGGAGCAGCAGAACGAGCCAATCAAAATATAGAGAAATATCTCAGGTGCTTTATATCCGAACGACAAGATAACTGGTCAGACCTGATACCGTGGGCAGAGTATGCCTTGAACAGTGCAGTGAGCGAAGCCACAGGACATTCCCCTTTCTTCACTGTTTACGGTTTTGATCCTCCCGTGCTCCCTGCTACGTTTCCTGATACCGCGATTCCTGCTCTGGATGAGCATTTAGCGTCATTGAAAGAAACTTGGGGAAGGGTTAAAAGGGCTCTGGAGGATAGCAGTGGTATCCAGAAGATCAAGGCCGACAGACACAGGAGGCCGGCACCCATGTATCAAGTTGGGGACAGGGTTTGGCTTTCTTCACGGAACATCAAGCTCTTAGTACCCTCTATGAAACTGGCACCCAGATACATAGGGCCCTATAAGATTCTGCGGCGAATCAATCCGGTCTCCTATGCTTTGGCACTGCCCTCCCATATCAGGATACACAATGTGTTCCACGTGAGCCTTTTAAAACCACTCTTGTGTAATCGGTACACCAGGGTCCGTGTCCCCCCTCCTCCTGTCTCTGTGGAGGGCGAGGAGGAGTTTGAAGTTGAGGCCATTCTGGACGCCAGGGTTTCTAGGGGGGTCCTTCAGTACTTGGTTGACTGGGTGGGCTACGGTCCAGAGGATCGCTCTTGGCTCCCGGCTACTGAGGTTCATGCTCCTCGGTTGGTGAGGGCTTTCTATTTGGCTCATCCCCGCGCTCCTGGGGGTCGTCCAGTGGCCGCCGGGGAGCGGGGCCTGGCGGGGAGACGCGGACCCGCCGGGTTTAAAGCCCAGACTCACAGAGACGCCGATGCCCTGACGTGGTAGTTACTTCCCGCAGAGCTCTTGTATATTTTGGCAAACTAACGATTCTGTGTATGACCCTTGGCATTGGCAAACTAACGATTCTGTGTATGACCCCTGGCATTGGCAAACTAACGATTCTGTGTATGACCCCTGGCATTGGCAAACTAACGATTCTGTGTATGACCCCTGGCATTGGCAAACTAACGATTCTGTGTATGACCCCTGGCATTGGCAAACTAACGATTCTGTGTATGACCCCTGGCATTGGCAAACTAACGATTCTGTGCATGACCTTGGCATTGGCGAACGAACCATTCTGTGCGTAACTCCTGGTATTGGCATTAACTCTTCTATTTCTGGTATTGAGGTCAGTCTGTGTGGCACCCTAAGCACACATCAGACTACCCCTTGTGTTGTTAGGGTCTTGGGAAGAGCTAATTATTCTAAGTCCTTGTGTATCATTCTATGTCCGTCTAGTCGTGCCGACCAATCTAAGGATCGGAAGGGTAGAGAAGGTCCTGCGTCTAGGGACCACTAGTCAGATAAGCAGAGGGATCCGTGACGTCTCTCTTGTATGTGCTCTGTACTGCCATTCTAGTAGTCTGTCTAGTCGTGCCAACCATTCTAAGGATCGGAAGGGTAGAGAGTGTCCTGCGTATAGGGACCACCATTCTAGTATCAGGGGGATCCGTGACAGTGCCTTTGGCTTTTAGACCTAAGTTGCAGGCCCCTATGCCATCCACAGCCCTCCACCTCGGAATCTGGGACCGCCATTTAGCCATGATCACGAGCCACCACCCATTATCCATGGCTGCTCCTCTGTCTTCTCTGTCATACCTCTTGCCTCAGACACTTTTTGACCCTTGGCTCAGATGTGGGGTTTATAACCTACATCACCTTTTCACACCGTCTGCCATGCTCTCCTTTGATGCTGTCCGTTGTAAATATTCGATCTCAGACTCAATGTTTTTGTCGTATATGCAAATATATTCTTTTCTAAAAGCGAATAAGGTACTAACTGGACTCGAGACACACAAACCACTTTTGTCAGAGGTGGAGTTGTTTTGCCTGGACTCATTGTCTTCCAGTAAACCGATATCACTATTTTATCGTATATTAAATACACCGGCCACCAAGGAGTGTTGGGCTTTCCAGAAGGGGTGGGAGAGGGATTTATCTCGGTCCTTCTCAACTATCCAATGGAATAAGGCGTACAAATTTTCAATGGAGCAACCAAGTGTGCAACTTTGATAGAGACACACAGGAAAGTCTTGTACAGATGGTACTACACACCGGACAAACTGAAACGATACTCGCCCCAAGCATCTGATCTATGCTGGAGATGTGCCTCCGCAGTTGGCACGATGGGACACATTTGGTGGCATTGCCCTGGCGTAGCCGAGCTTTGGAGAGACATTTCGGCACTGGCCACGGAAGTACTGGGAGTGCCGATACCTCACGCTCCGGAAACACTTTTATTAGGAATGATAGATCTCCCACGCCCACATATACAGATGTTATTCATCTTGGTTTCAACTACAGCCTTGTTGATAGGCAGGAATTGGAAGACTGTTCACTTACCCACCCGGAAACAATTGATAGACTTACTGGACCAATACCGCCACTTTGACACCAAAGCTAATACGATATATGGCTTTAGACCAGCCAAAAAAGATCCTTGGCAACTGTGGGATATTCAAAAGATTTATGAGACAAGCAGGAATGGTCGTCCGAACGCTCAGGCTAATTCTGGTTAAAAGTGGTTATTATTTCTGAAGTACAGGATTGATTGCATAAAAGCTGATATTAATGTTGGTCCTTATCCCCCCCTTTTTTTTTTTTTTTCCCCTCTCATCCCCCTCTTCCTTTCTCTTCTTTTCTTCTCTTATGTTAAGGTATGCTTAATATATTTGGAAAGTACATTATATGTAACATGAAAAATACCAATAAAAATATATTTAAAAAAAAAAAAAAAACATGACTTCAAATCACGTTTAAACATGATGAGCACAAAACGGTCAAAATGAGCTCAGTCAGCACACAGAGGTGAAGGCTAGGGTCAGATGAGCGCATTTTGTACGGACTGTGCGTCCGTGCAGTACGGACGGACATACTGACTGACAACAAGGTAGTGGCCACACAGTCCGTTTTTTTCACTGACGTATTTTTTGACTGATGTAGCAGGGAAAATAAATTACAATGATAAAACATTCTGTCCGTCAAAAATGCTGGACGTATAAATGCAGTCCATCTGACCACGCTCCATCACTCACACACAAAGCTACACGGACGTTGTGGACGTGGCGCACTCCGCACGTCCGTTCTAGCAGTATTACGTTCTTGCCTAACCTGCGTCCGTTTGCAGCGTCCGTCAGCCCCCGCACTTCTGTGCGGACGTACTTCGTGTGTGGGGCTTCATTTAACACAATTATATGCTATCACGGACGTACTTATGTGCGGGCAACACGTACGTTAACACTGCGCTCGTCTGACCCCAGCCGAAATGGCGCAGCAGCCAAGGGGTTAAAGGCAGAAATCTGTATGAGCTGGCAGATAATAAGCTTTTTCAGCCGTTTACCTGCCATCTTATTTTTGGACTAGCGACAATGTTTCAATTGAATCCCCTGATATTTTGAAAAAAAATATTGTGCACAAGCAATCAATATATTTTTCGAAAAATAAGCCAATAAAAGTAAATTGAGTCCTTAGTTTGAGTAGCATAATGTTTTATTTCAGTCTGCATTCATATTCAACCTCACTGTATCACGGGAAGCACTTTATATGCATAACAAATTAATATACTGTAGGTATGAATGGGAGTGTGTGGGGGGGTGTCAGGCGTCCCAGCGTATACCCTAATTAGGCTTATGTTTCGTTTCATCTCGCTAACAGAAAGCTGACTATCAGGTCTATTCAAAGAAAGGTGAAACTCAGGAGAATGACTGGAGAAGTGAAAATTCTAGGTCAAAATGGCAAAACCAGAAAAATTCTACATTTATCTCACTTTCCAAATCGACTATTTGGTCTAGATTGTTCTCTTCCTGACAGTTTTCCTGAGTTTCACCTTTCTCTGAATAACTTTGTATACTGTATCTCTGTGTACATGTTTATTGCTATAAATACAATATTACACTTTAATGGCTGATGTATTTAATGGATGATGTATTTAATGGATGATGTATTTAATGGCTGAGGTCCAAGTTTGAATGACCCATTACAGGAAGGGTTTCACATGATTATGAGGTTAATGGAAGTTGCAGTTGATCACTACTATTTATATCATTTGTAATATATGTATTTTCCAGGATTCTTCAAGGAGGCACAATAAGCATGATGCTGGAAATTCATGCCATAAACACTGGTGTATGTTATGTACTTTGGACATCCAGTTTGTTCATTCATAGCCTTTGCATGCTGCACTGATAAGAAAATCTTGATAACGCAGGTGAAAACCATTTGATGCATATACTCCATACAACGAAGAACTGCATGCAATGTCTAAATGACCTGCAATATGTGGGTGGAAGAAAGACAAGAAGTGCTGGAATACTTTAGTCAGTATCACAATTAGTGTATTTTTCCTTGTATAAGACTATATTTTTGTTTAAAATCGTTAAGCCAGATATTGGGGGTCGTCTTCTACAAGGGTAACTGTACCAGTTGTGGGTCTGTTCTGAGTGTCACCATGCTCAGCTCACGCTACCACGCTTGCCTCAATGGCCGCAGACCAGAATGTGATGCTGCAGGACAGGGGCGTAACTACCAGGGGTGCAGAGGGTGCCACCGCACCTGGGCCCTTGAGTCTGGGGGGGCCGCACTCACCTGACTGGGCCTGAGGGCTTGTGTGTGTATAATATATATATATATATATATATAATTATTGTAGTGCATTGATGGCACGGTGTATTCCCCTGTATTTTGTTTTAAGGTTTAGGCATTAACCCCCCAGGAGGGAATGTGTTTTGTTTCTTGCTGCAGGTGTCCCTGCAATTAAGGGGATAAATAGCTCCTCCTTGAGAGGGGGGGGGAGTAATGAGATTCAGCAGAGAGAGACTCTGCAGTGGGCGCAGCAGCAACTGTGAGAGTCTGCAGAAGGTGCACCACGAGATCCCAAAGGTTGGTGTCACTTTTGGGCAGGATCCCTGCTAGTGAGAGAGGGACCTTCATGTGAGTTAGTGAGTGTTCAGGTGAACAAGGATTTTGTTTGTGTTAGGTTTTATCTTCTGCTCTTGATGCAATAAAGTGTACAAGATTTCACCATTTAAAGGACTTTGTGTGTCATAATTCGCCCTAGAGGACCGCGCTATAGCATCCCCCATGTAACAATTATATAATTTTTTTTAAATAATTTTATACTTATTTTGTGAGTTTTTTTACTTTGGAGCTCTATGATACACTCATGCACACCACATATTAAAGCGAGTTTTGTTGCTGTAAACCTCTGTGATTTACACTAATACACAATGCACATTATTGTGCGTTTTCTTTTATTGCTGTGGAGCTCTGTGATAAGATAATGCACATTGCTGTGGAGCTCTGATACGCTCATACACAGCGCACATTACTGTGAGTTTTATTGCTGTGGAGCTCTGTTGATATGCTCACACACACCGCACATTGCTGTGAGTTTTTCTGTGGCGCTCTGTGAAATGCTTACACACACACCGCACATTACTGTGAGTTTTATAGCTGCGGAGCTCTGTGATACGTTCATACACACCGCACATTACTGTGAGTTTTATTGCTGTGGAGCTCTGAGTCCACATTACATTAAAAATGCAATGGACTGGGGGGGCGTGGCTTGGCAGCCGAAGGAAATGGCCGCCTGAGCCGTTAGCTCGCCGTGAGGCACTTGTAAACAGCACCCAGCCGCAGACCCAGAGCCCCCACAGACTACCCACCGGATTCCCATGATGCCGGGAACACAGAAATCGCCAAAACGCGGTAAGCAGCAGCGGGACGGATCGGTTGTCGCGATGTTCTCGGCTAAGAGACAGGGCCCCACCCAAGATGGCGGCCGCTCTTCCCGCCGCACAGCGATGGCCTCGGAGGATGAAATGTCCGATGGGACCCTGCAGACACCGACACCGCAGATATCATAGCCCACATGCGGGAGATGCGCTCCTATCTCGCGGGTGAAATAGAAAAAAGCACGAAAACTATGCAGGCGGACCTCATGGCACTGGGAACCCGAACGGCGGCCCTTGAGACCAGAGTAGACGACATGGCGGAGGCCCATAATGTGGTTGTGGATGGCACGAACGCGGTACTTCGCAGAGTGGAGGAACTGGAAATTCAGATGGAAGATATGTCGAACCGTACACGCAGGAATAACCTCCGTATCAGGGGACTCCCAGAGGGTGCGGGTGAAGGTTCCCTGTCGGACCTGATATGTGACCTCCTGCGCCCCTTGGCTCCGGACCTGCCGGATCATGCTTGGATCCTCGACCGCGCGCACCGTGCTCTGCGGGCCCGTAGGCCTGATGAAGAACGCCCGAGGGATGTCATAGTCCGCTTCCTACACTACTCCACCAAGGAGCTCGTCCTTCGAAATAACAGAGGCGCCTCGATTTCCTACGAGGGTACCCCATCCTACTTTTTCAGGACTTGACCCCGACCACGCTGCAGCGACGGAGGGAATGGAAACCCGTCGCGGATCTTCTTCGTGCTCACAAGATCCAGTTTGCCTGGGGGCACCCCCTGAAGATCTTGGCGTTCCAGGACGGCCGCACCCACGTTTTGCAACCCCGGACGGATCCCGGAAGATTCTTCAAAGCTCTCGGTATTACAGTTCCAGACGACTTCGAGCTACCGGAGCACCGTCCGCCCCCCATTCCGCACTTCTCCAGGGAGTGGAATACTGTGGGCAAAGGCAGACACCGACGTTCCGGACGATCCCCGACCTGAGGTGATGTACCAGGATTTTGCTCCTTATACCCGGTGGCCGGCTTGGGACTATTCCCTCTTCCCCCTCTCCCTCGCCCCGTGATCACCTGGCTCTCCTGTGAGGGACCCATCAGTCCGGGGACAGATACGCGTCAAGTGGTGATGGGTGGTCGCAGCCCACGCCTTGCGGGTCCTCCGCCTAACAAAGGCACATTCATTAGCCATATGGGACAATTCTGCTTGTCCATAATACCCCCCTTTTTGGTGCTCCTTCCCGGGGTGGAAGCGCAGCCAGCAAGTTCTCTGGAGGCGCCGGGACACGGGGTGGAGGGTGTGAGGGGTTGGGTTGGTCTCTTCTGGGTCTGACATTATATTGGACACCCATGGCGAGCGAGGGGGCTTCTTGGACTCTTGTATTGGAGTCGGACATTGAGATGCCCTTCCCCCCACCTTTTTGTTGCTTGGCAGCGGGTAAGCCCAGGCCTTTTTTGTTTTTTTTTTCTGTGATATCTTTTACAGACTTTGATGTATATAGTTGCTTGAGTTTATTGTTTATGTTTTTATGTTCCCCCAATTTCCCCACCAGCTTACCCCCAGGTCTTAGATTGACGCGAGTAGAGATGGGAAGATGCCCTACGATAGGAGTGGAGGTGGGTACCGCACATGGCCAGTCGACACATAGAGCACGGCCCCCAGATGTCCATTAAAATCACCTCCCTTAATGTTAAGGGTCTAAACTCCCCAAATAAACGTCGCCTTCTTTTGCGCACCCTTAACTCGGCTAAATCAGACATAGCTTTTATTCAGGAAACCCATATCAACAAAGCAGCCAAAATTCGGCTTACAGATCATCGCTACCCCATGGCATTTTCGGCCCACTCAGTTACTAAACACAATGGAGTATCGATTCTCTTACGTAAGACCTGCCCCTTCAGGGTCACATCTGAGGTGTCTGATAGTGACGGTAGATATGTCTTGGTATCAGGATCCATGCACGCATCACCCTGTCATCTCCTTAATATATATGCCCCGAACGCGCAATCAGAACAGTTCTGGCTTGACATGTCTGACTTGGTGACCTCCCTCCCCCGAGGTTTGATAATCGTGGGTGGTGACATGAACGCCGTCCCCTGCGCGGCCGCTGACAGACGCTCACCCGCCGGATTAGAGAAAGTACTAGGACCCAGCGGACAGGACAAGGCTTTCTACACTTTCCTCAGACGTACAGACCTGCTAGATGCCT
Source organism: Leptobrachium leishanense (assembly GCA_009667805.1). Classification (NCBI taxonomy): domain Eukaryota; kingdom Metazoa; phylum Chordata; class Amphibia; order Anura; family Megophryidae; genus Leptobrachium; species Leptobrachium leishanense. Next base: position 27,778 of record RXON01002408.1, read on the forward strand.
GGAGGGTCCTACACCCTGATGAACGAGACTTTACATTCTATTCGGCCCCGCACGGCTCCTACTCGCGCATCGACCTTTTTCTATGTAATCTGACCTGTATGGCCATGGTCCTGCGAACGGATATTCACAACATTACGTGGTCGGACCATGCAGATATATCCCTACAGTTAGCCGTCCCCATTCTTCTGGCCCGTGGACATGGAAGCTGAATGCCTCTCTACTCCGCGACCCAGAAGTGGTAGCGCAAGCACACCTAGCCCTTGAACAATACTTCTCTGAGAATACTACGGAGGACGTCTCTCCCGCCACGATCTGGGCCGCCCATAAGGCGGTGCTGCGAGGATACTTTATCAAAGTGGCTACATTTCGGAAGAAACAGAAACTTAGACAGGCCTTGGATCTTCAAGCGCGGCTTCGACGCCTTGAACAGATCCACAAGGCAGACCCCACCCCCCACAGGACTTACGGCTCTTACGGAGGTCAGGAGAGCCCTGAAACAGCTCTTTTTAGATGACGTGGCCAGATCATTGGTGTGGTCCCGGCGTACCTTCTATGAGCAGTCCAACAAACTTGACACGCTCCTAGCGCGAAGCCTTAGACCTAGGGGGCAATATAAACCGATCCCTTCCATCAAGACTCATGACGGGCAAGTGGTTACATCCCCTGATGCTATTGCTAAAGTCTTTACTGCATTTTACGGCCAACTATATAATCAATCCCGGGCTGGGTGAGAGAGACGATGGACGGACCGTACAACTGATTGACGAATTTCTTAACGAAACTCCACTAACCACCCTTACTCCTGACCAGTCAGCCACCCTCAGCGAACCCATATCTGAGGCAGAAGTCAGCAGGGCACTTGCTGGCCTTAACGGGACGAAGGCCCTGGCCCGGACGGGTTCATGGAGGCTACTACAAGACCTTCAAACAGATATTACTCCCTCACCTATATTCAACGCGCTGCGGGGGGACTCCCATTTACACCCAGACATGAACGTAGCTGGCGCATTCCCGAAGGAAGGGAGGGACGCTTCGAGACCCAGAACTACCGCCCCATCTCCTTCTTAACTTTGACCTTAAACTCCTGGCTAAGATTTTAGCTGACCGGCTGAACCCCCTAATGCGCTTGCTATACATCCGGATCAGGTCGGTTTCATCCCTGGCCGCCAGTTATACGAGAATACGAGACGAGGTACGGACCTGGTGTGGTGCGAGATCGACCCAAACGCCTTCTCTGCTCCTTTCCCTGGACGCAGAGAAGGCCTTTGATAGGGTGGAGTGGACCTTCCTCTTCCGTCTGTGCGCTCGTCTGGGACTACCGGATGATTTTGTTGGGATCATGCGAGCGCTGTATGAGAAACCGAGAGCCCAGGTTAAACTTCCTGGTGCCTCCCGCACCCCCTTCACTATCTCCAACGGTACACGACAAGGATGCCCATTATCCCCAATCCTGTTTGTGTTAGCGCTAGAACCCCTCCTGTCCCGAATTCGTCATTCCCCTAACATCCGAGGCGTCCCTTTGGGATCCCAAATGTTCACAGTATCGGCCTATGCGGACGACATATTACTGTCCCTGACGGACCCATTGCACTCTATGCAACACCTACATGACTTACTAACTACCTACGGGGCCGTTTCAGGGTTCAGGGTCAATCTCTCTAAATCCCGCGCAATGCCGATACACCTCCCACAGGAGTTGGTGAAAGACATAGCCTCCCGTTTCAATATCCCGGTCTCACAGACAACACTCGACTACTTAGGAGTTTCCCTGACCAACGACCCTACCCGACTATACGCAGCAAACTACCTGCCCGTGTTACGTCAGATTCGGAAGGACTTAGAGGACTGGACTGACAAACCAATCTCGTGGATAGGGAGGATACACTCCGTGAAAATGACCATTCTACCTAGACTCCTGTTCCTCTTTCAGGCATTGCCTGTGGTAGTGACCAGGAGGGACTTAGCAGGGATCCAGTCTGCGATAGATGCGTTCATCTGGCAGAACAAAAGGCGCAGAGTAGCCAGGAAAATCCTATATCGCCCCAAAACTAGAGGGGGTCTGGGCTTACCGAATTTGTATATGTATTATTGCGCGGCTCAGTTGGCACAAGTAGTCGCATGGCATGCACCGGAACAAGACAGGCGGTGGGTGGCACTGGAGACGGCATTGCTCTCCCTGACCGACCACATATGGCCCTGTGGCTACCTAAGACTTCGCGCCCGCTGCCCCGCATTATTTGCCCAGCCATAGCCAACTCGATGCGGATATTTGACCTTGCCTGCGCTAAATTTTCGATAGCCAACGTCCCATCACCGATGACTCCGCTATTACGCAACCCGGCATTTCCACCGGGACTAGGACCCTCCAGACTTCAGAAACCTGGAATCAGCTGGCCTGAGACGATTCCGTGACGTGTTGACTGGGGGTCGGGTGATAACCTTTGCAGACATCTCCACACGGACGGTACTGAGACCATTTGACTATTTCCGCTTTATACAACTGCGACATTACATAACAACAGGAGCCTTAGGACGCGTGGCCGGCACCCCCTGACCTGGTTCGAGAAACTATGCTCCGCTGAGCAAGTCACTAAGGGTCTGATCTCAACTATCTATTATGCGTTGTGTGCGGGATCCAAGGAATGGGATGAGCTGACCTATTGTGCCCGCTGGGAAGCCGATCTGGGGGAGTCTTTGACAGGGGACGAGTGGGAGGAGATCTGGGAGGCCACAGCGAAATCCTCCATATGTGTTACCCACCAAGAGCAGTCGTTTAAAATGTTATTCCGCTGGTACACAACTCCGGTGCTGCTATGTAGGATGGGGAGGACCACCACAGATTTATGTTGGCGAAATTGCGGATTGCAAGGCACGTTTATTCATATATGGTGGGAATGCCCGAGGGCTCGAGCATATTGGGTTGAGGTGGCCGCTTGCTCTCTACTGTTTTCCAAAGAGCCATCCTGCTTGATCCCTGGGACTTTTTGCTCTCTAGACCGAAATCGAACCTTACGAACCCCGAACAGGCTCTGCTCCGATGCATCCTGTTGGCCGCTCGACGATCCCTGGCCTCTCACTGGCTATCAGACGTCGTGCCCTCAATGACGATGGTGAAAGCCAAAGTATCAGATGTGAGGCTTCTGGAGTACCTGACGGCAATGGTGCGCCAAACCCTCCCCAAGTTCGAGAAAACTCGGCACCTGTGGGATGATTATGTCGATACGTTACGTTGAAATGTATCTGTTTATAACCTTCCTCAGTATGCGTGACCTGGTGGGGAAACCCCCCCCCCCTTTTTTTTTTTTTTTTCTCCCCTTTTTTTTTTTTTTTATTTTTTATTTTTATTATTTTATTTTATTTTTCTTTCCCCCTTTTTCCCTTGTTTGTTGCATTTCACCTCCCTCTCTATATCCTTGCCTTTGGGCGAGGTTCTCCCTCGGTACAAGCCTACCGCAGACTGTTTGTTGAGGCTAGGGTCAGAACGAACGCATTTTTCACGTTGTCTGTGAAAAGTGCGTTCGAACGAATGGACACATTTTTCACGGAATACGCGATAGCGGTCATACGATGCGCATTTGCATCCGTGATTTTGTACGGATCATCAATAAAACACTTTTTGTGTCTGGACGTTATGTTGGCCGGATTAGCAGTGTCTGACGTCTCCCAATCACGCAAACACGCCGCTATGCGGACCGCAGCGCACTCTGTACGTCAGTACTAGCGGTTTTACGTTCTCGACAAAATGCGTTCGTTTGCCACTTGCGTTGCGCAGCCGGACTTTTGTGCGACCGTACTTCGTATATTGGCCGTCATTGCCTGGCACTTGCTGCTACTACGGCCGTGATTAAGTGCGCCTGCACGCGCGTTCGCACTGCGCTCGTCTGACCCTAGCCTGAGCTGATTCATGATTGATATGCTGTTGTACCCAATGCTGTTTAAAATCTTGAAAATAAAGAATTTAAAAAAAAAAAAAATGCAATGGACTGAAGAGGTCATAGCGGACCAGGAAAAAAATTGGACACTGATTGTCTGAAGTCACCATTGTGGACCTGGAGGGGACCAATGCAAGTTGATGGGAGGGGGGACCAAATATGTTTTTTGCCTAGGTTGGAGGGGGGGCCCATCATGGTTCCTGCACCTGGGCCCTGAGGTTTCTAGTTACGCCTCTGCTGCAGGAGTAACTGGTGTTACACTAGTGAACCCCGCGGGTGCGCGGCGAAACTGTCCATACTGTCCCTCTGCAAACAGGCTTCCTCCAGTCACGAGCCTTTTCTCTGCAAACAGGCTTCCTCCAGTCAGGCTTCTTAGGTAACAGACATCATAGACATCTGATGCTGAACAAACCAATTGCAATTCTGGAAGCATCCTGTTGGAGGCAGTATTGTGTATGCAGGTGTGACAACACCGGTATTTTGAGCACTCTCCCAAAAAATGGCGGAAAATAAAAAGTCTGGAACTACGAGTGATGAAGAAGAAAGTAGTGATGCTATAGAGCCTGAAGAAAGTGATATGCCCAAAGCTGAGTGTGTTACATAATATACCTATGTAATATGTACCTTATGTAGCAGTATCTTAAAAATATTACCTAATTACTAGATATACCTTTTTTAGTATTTGAATTCTTTGAAAATAAATGTTAAATGTGTTCTGTTTCATGTTTTTAAAAAACGGCTTTCTTAATCTTGGATTAGAAAACTAGGTGTCGTCGTATACATAGGGGCATCTTATACACGGAAAAATACGGTACTTACTTTTCATTGTATAATGTGCTGGACACCCGGAGAACAGAGGCCTTAAAATCACTTATTACACCCTATAAAAGATGTACAAAAAGGAGCATGAATGAATACTGCATGGCCACAGAATTCTATGTCCATGTAACTCAAATACATATTGTGCCAAGCAATCTTACTTACATTGCACATATAATTATGCCAGGATCGGGTCACCGGTGGTACACGCTCTGTGCTTTGCCATATTGCTGGTTCTTCTTCTCTCACGGACTCCTAAATATTCACAAAATGGCATTGCATGAAAATGTTTACACTATATAGTTACCAACATTTCCAAAAACATGTAGGGTCACTTTGCAGTAAGTCAAGCATGCAGATTATGTTACTGTTGTCTACAACCTTTGGTAATTCAAGATATTCTTGCAGTGCTCAATCATACACTAAAGGGATTATTCATTAAGCAGCAAACTTTTCAGTGAATTGCACCGAACAGTGAATTTCACCATACAGTGCAATGTCAGGGCAGTTCATCTATTTACTAAACTGTAGATTCACCAGATACTGGTGAATTGACAGTGAAATCCGGTGCAGTTCACCGCAGGTCGGCGGCAGTGAAATTGTCCCATAGAGAAGTAATGGTTAATCTATTCAGAGAACGCCGAACTGCACTGCAGGTGTCAGTGAAATGCCCTGATTTTTAGTGTTCGACAGGTTTAAACAGGCAAATCCCATGTTTCAATGTAATAAAATAATATCATTTTTATTTATTTATTTTCAATCTATTTAGGATTACAGAAAATCACAGTAAGTCAGACAGAAATGTGGCCGCGCAGGACCAACACACAAAGTCTAAACAGTACAAAGCGAAAAAAGAAAAACAATAAATGAGAAAATGTCAATGTCAAGGCCAACCGTTATAGGAAAACATAGGGAAAAAACAAAAAGGGAAAACAAAAGTAAAACAAAAACGAGGCTTATATCAAAAAGGCAGCCAGGACCAAATAGAAGAAAAACCAGGAGGGGGCGAGTGGGAATGGCAAAAGGCCCATTCCGTGACTTTCACGCACACTCCCGAGCATCTGGAGGACAAGAGGAGACCATGGAAGGCAAAATGTCATGAGGCCAGGGCAGACGTGGGCCAAGTATTGCAGGCAGAGCCATGGTGGCTGTCACACTGTCACATCAGCACACCCCGAGGGAACCCCTAAGTGCCAAAAAATGGGGGGGGGGCAGGGGGAGAGAATCAAAAAGGCCCACGGTAGCTACTGAAGTGTAAAAAGGGAAAATAAAAAACAAACAGAGATAACGAGACACCAGAAAAGTCCTCAGATAAACAAAAATGTCCACGAAAAGTGTCTCATAAAGTCAGCAAGAAACTCAATTCAGGGGTGGCAAAGAGCAACAGCGTCCCGACAGCAAGAGCAAGTCACTCAGTCTGGGTCCCACAGGGGAGAAACAACAGAGGACCCTTCAGCAGCAAAATCCGGAGGGTGGAGTATGCCCCATAGCCCAAACATGCAGGTCTGAGTCTTCTACCGAACTGGTCAATAGGACTTGGTCATCACCATGATGACCATGATCACCTCTCCCCAGTGAAGGCACAGGGGAGACCAGCAACACATCTGCGTCCAATGGCAGGAGCGCCTCCGTCTATTCAGGGCCTCCAGGGTCAAGGAGTCGTTGCTTCCTTTTCTGCCCACCCCCCAAGGAGAACCTGATGTCTGGGGTACGGGGCCCGACCGAACCCTCCACGTTTAGTCTTCTTGCCATGCAATACGAGGCAGAGCGCAGGTTCTCAACTGGTACAGGCCTCAAATATGATCATTTTTTATTTTTAAAAACATTTATTCTTTTTATTTTCAGGAAAAAGTTGTATCATTTATTTTTTAGGACACCTTATTGTATTTTTTAGACGAGATTTTTGATTCCCAATAAAATTAAAAGGTGTTTAATTATAATTCTGTAACAGACCTTTTTATTATTTTTGTAAAGGACCTTTTATATTATTTAAACACATTTTAAGACATATTTTTAATAGTTTAAACACCTATTAGGAGAGCTCTGTTTTTGTTTTTCCCACAGTACAGTGGCCAGATCGGCGGTCTCCGGCAGCCCTGCGGTGAATAGCGAATTCACTGAATAGTCAGCGAAATGGAATCGCTGGATTGCAAAGCACTGAAATTTTCGATTCTTTGTGAATAATCCCTCTATGAAGATCAGCTTGGCTCACCCCAAGTAATCATTGTCTGTTTATTCAGATTTCTCATTGAAACTAATGGAGCGGGGGTATCTGTTTTGGTGCCAGTTTACTTAATCAACAATGTTTGGCTCAGGTTAGACTGTGTTTCTTCTAGTAGAGAAGTGCCCAATTAATACAAATCTATTCAATATGGGGTGAGCCAAGTTGATTTTCATTGAGGAAATTGGTTACTTTTTCATAATTTCCCATTAAAATGAATGGGGAGGGGGTGGGTTGGTGCCAGTTTTCACAATAAACTGATTTCGTCCTATGATTTTGTGGTAGAAATGTCCAATTGTTTAAACTGTTTTTTTTATTAAAATAATACTTCGAATAAATAAGAAGCTGAGCGAATGAGAAGATAGCTCCTTAATCGGGGAATGAAGATAACTTCAGCTTCATCTTTTTCTTTTGACTATTTTCAGTGTAGTTTTCGTTAACCCGATCATTATTAAGGACTGGCCTAGGTCTAGTGTGAGATTCTTTCTTTTTTTTTTAATTCTTTATTTATAAACAGTTTAGCGAATCACAATTAGAACTTCAAACAGTGATTGAATTTAAGCAGGCATGGGATAGGCATAAGGCTATCCTAAACAAAAGATAAATCCAGGTAAAGTATCCATGTAATTGGGCAGACTAGATGGGCCGAAAGGTTCTTATCTGCCGACATTTTTCTATGTTTCTATATATAGGCCTCGCAGGGCCAAAAAAGAGCAAACCGTATAACACAATTTTGTCGGGCTATGCTTGCCATGTATTGACGCATACCATTTGTGGTCTCTATTTCTAGTGATGCCTCTATATATACACAACAAGGTTGCAGCATGTTATAATTCATGAGGGGTCTTTTTGTATGTGCCATATCTATATTCTTTTGGTGATACTATTCCTTTCAATAGGTCACTTCAATCTACCTGCAGACGGCTACTGCTTGCACCTTATTGCTACGTTCACAATCGGTGCACGCAAATTTGTAGCAAAAGTTTCGCAACTAATACATTAACCATTTGAATCAAGCGAAGTTATATGTGCACACTGTTTTATGAGGATTCAGCTTGCACCTAATAAATGTTAAATGATTGTAGACGTCCATACTATGAACAGATGTCCCTTAGAAGTGGGAGGTTTACTGTGTGTTAGGTGCTCCTGTGACTTTACCTGTTGACCTTGGCGTATGGTCTCAGGCTCATATCCATTGGTTTTCTGAAGTATCTTTATGTGTGTGTTTTTTCTTATATGTTTAATAAAAGTATAAATTTTAGATTGCACAACCCACTATCTTTTGGTTCTTTGTGATCCAAGTTTTCCATATTTCTAGGGCTAAGTCCTGTAAGTTTTGTTGGGTGATCACTTTACCCAGAGCCTATATACTATTACTTGCTATCCTAAGATCCACCCTGTTTTGAGTGGACTTTTTTGTTAACAGAATAACACAGCCTTAGAAATATAGAAAAAACAAATATTATTTTGGAACAGTCCCACGTCCACCTCTAGAGCAAAAGGCGGCGCTGCCACTAGAGTCTCAGAAATCGTCTAAAACAGAGGAAGGCTTTGGGAAACAGTGGCCAACAAAGGTCATCTCGGTAAGAAAAATGGGTACCAAGATCCAAAAAAGAACAAGGGGGAGAGAAAAAAAAAAAGTAACTACGAAAAGCGTCTCGACCAGTGGACGCCCAGATCCGTGAGTCTGCGAACGACAGCAACATGGGGAGGGGATGATGAAAAGGATATTGTGAGATTCTAATCGGCATGCTGGGTCGTGCTTTTGCGGTGATGACAGCTGCTCAAACTGGGACTGTTAGAAGAGCTCTTTCCCGGTGTCATAGTCCCTAAGATTTAAACATATTAATGTGATTGATATTGATTCCACTCACCTTAGAAGCAACCATGTACGGTGGTATTATTTCTATGTTTCTTTCTGCAAATAATTCTTTGCATTGCTCAGTGATAAAGTCCCCGGCAAGTGATGATTTTACAATACCTGGCACAGAAAGACAAACGCAAGGGCACCATTATCACCAAAGTTCATTCTTTTTCTAAAATGAAAAGGCAGAAAAGGGTGTATGATACTCGCATCTGTGAAGCCTCAGACACCATACTTTGGATTCACCTTGCGGAACAACGTATCCATTGAGAACTGGAATGGCTGTAGTGTACGTAGAGCCGCTGTCCACAATGAGCGCTGTCGTGCGACCGTTTGCAAATCTGATTCAGTGGATCAAAGAGCAAAATCTATTAATCACAAATGAAATGCTAACATCGGGGCTTCCTTTCATCCTTTCTGTACATTTCAAGAGGTTTATTTGTCGTGAAAATTGTTGAAAATAATTAAGTTCTTTCTAGTCAAAGGTCTGAATTGGCATTTCACTTCAGACAGTATCCCAAACCACTGGGTAATGCTGATATTACCAGGGTTTATCCTAGGATTACCCAGATATTGGGCTCTACACATAGCACATATTCCCTCTCCCCCCAATTTTTACAATTTGGGCATCGTGGATTCATAGCTGAACCTCTCATATACTTCTGTGGCTTCATACATGCCTTTATTTCCTTGGAGTCTTCCTAAATGGAATATAGCTACTGTGGACCTTTCACTAACAGCACACAAAGAACTAAACCATACCAACTGTGAAATAACAAACACCATTCTCCGCAAATTTAGCTCTGGGATTAGGGAGTCAAAAGATCAAATGAGATCCTTCTTGTTATGGAAAATAATACATTGAAAAACTGATTTTTATTAAAGTTTCTACAGTTCTCTTGACAAACAACAAGTGAGCGCAAGAGTGTATTTGCGGGGAATAGACGGGGATGCATAGATGTAATTAAGTGGAGCACTTAAGCTAATGTCAGGCGAACGCAGTCTGAGCGCACTCTGCGTGCGTGCACAAGAGACAGACGTACTGACAGAAGATACCGTAGACACCACACGGTCCGTTTTTCTTGACGGATGTAGAAAAACAAAAATGGAACTATGGGAAATAAAAATAATATGAAAAATGATAATTTGAAAAGCCATTGTGCCGTCAAGGTGCTGGACGTCGCAAATACGCTGCGTCTGACCTCTCATCACTCACACAGAAAGCTACTCAGACGTGGCGCACTCTGCATGTCCGTGGTAGCGGTTTTACGCTCTTGCGTCCTTTGCACTTAGTGTGTGGGTCTCTTGATCATGATTCTATGCTACGACGGACGCTAAACAAATGCAGACTGAATCCTGCAATCATTGAGCAACAAATCATATCACCTGTGCTGTGCTTCAGAGATCAGGCAAACCTGACCTATTAGGGGCGTTGGGAACCACTGCCCTACACCAAGCACCAAAGACATATAAATGTAAAACATTGATTATATCTTAGTCCTGAATAAGGATTTATACACAAATACATAAATGATATATTGCAAGCTAATAAGGATACGCTGTGAGTGTAGGACTCTTGCTGAGGAAGAATGCTGGAAGATTGTAACGCTCAAACATCAGTTCCATCAGCTTCTCTCTTTTGTCTCTGGTATTCCACTAAATGATACAAAATCAAAGCACAATTGTTTAGTCCACTGTGACATAGCGCATGGGTCAGTCTGTGTATTCCCCTGTGATTTTTTTTGTTTTAAATTGAAGACATTTAGGCCGGGTGCACACTAGGCGTTTTTTTCAACGCACTTACCGGCTTCCGTCGCAGCGATGTGATGCTGCAGACGGGGCCGGTCACATGCTTGTGCACGCGCACTTAGTGCGCGCGTAACATACGTGCATCTAGAGATCCTCACCGTCGATACGCTAGGATGCGCGTCGATGGGGCTGCAAAGCGCAATCCTCCATAGGAGGATCGCGCTTTGCAGCGCTGAGGGGGGGGGGGGCAGGCGGGCATCGAATGGACGCCGGAAGTGCGTTTTAACGTGTGCTATTGCGCAGAAAAAAATGCCTAGTGTGCCTCCGGCCTTAACCTCCGGGAGGATATGTTTTGTTTGGTTGCTGTTACAGTTGTCTCTCACCTACCAATTAAGGCGATAAATAGATCCTGTTTGAGAGAAGGGAGGGGAATATTGAGAGCTTGAGAAACAGACAGGATGGTGCTACTCCCGAGGTGGGAATGTCTGCAGTAGGTGCAGGATGTTAAGCCAAAGGTTGTTTTAAATGTGTAGAGTCCCTGGTATAGAGAGTGATGATCAGTATGTTAGTGCTCAGACGAGCCAGATTTTTATTTTGTATTGTTTTCTTTGCTGCTCCAATAAAGTCTGGAAGCTTCCACCTGTTACAGAGACTATTTGTGATGTGATTGCCCTAGAGCAGTGGTTCCCAATCATGGTCCTCAATGACCCTTAACAGGCCAGGTTTTAAAGATCCCCTTGGGGAAATGCAGACTGAATCCTGCAATCACTGAGCAGCAAATGATATCACCTGTGCTGTGCTTCAGATATCTGACAAACCTGACCTGTTGGGGGTACTTGTGGAGTGCGGTTGGGAGCCACTGGCCTAGAGGACAGCTCTATTGTGCCCTGTGATGGTACTGGATCAAACCACACCATGTAATGAGCCAATTTATTGTGTTACTAAAGAGCTTAGTTCACTAATTCTCAAGTAGTCAATCAACATTAAAAGAACAGTAGAGAAAACTATTTGACCCCATTAAAATATTGGGACTTTGTCCTAGAAGCACAACAAATAGTCATTCACATTGTCAGACGTTTTGGGTTTCACCCTAAAATTTTTTTACCTAAAGAGTCCCTTTAAATATTGAATAGAAACGCAATGACCAACCCTATGAAGCCATTTGTATCTTATTTGATACATTATTTGCAATGTATGTGTAAAAAAAATAATCAGATTATGCCTAAAGTAACAGAGATCACATTGAACACATTAAAATATTCTATTACTTCCTTGATCAGACTTACAGAGTTAAGCAATATATAAAGGCAAACAGCAATTAAGCCAAATAGCTTGATTTATGGTTTTCATGTAAGAAGATATGTGTCCTAGGGGCATGTCGTGCCTTTTCACCGTTAGAGGCCAAAAGGCCAGCACACGACCTATAATATGACAGCGACCATAACCAAAATGGCCACTGGCAATGACATGATGTCGCCACGCATGCGCGATGTGGATGTCATGCACATGTTCAATGCAAAAATTACCGTACATGCACAATGCTAATGTGTGCGTTGCTAATGCATGATTACCCATCATACGTACTGCGTCAATTTCCCACTGCCGCCCTTCCCGATGTAACGCTCGAGGAAGTCGTCATCCTGGCTACCCCCTCAGTATGCTACTGTGTGTGCTGACTTCAAATATCCATGCATTGATTAAGGCTAGGGTCAGACGAGCGTGATTTCTACAGACTGTACGTCCGTGCAGTACGGACATCGTCAGTACGGATGACGCAGTAGTGGTCACACAGTCCGTTTTTTCACTGAAGTTATTTTATGACTGATGTAGGAGGGAAAAATAAATTACAATGAAAAAACATTCTGTCCGTCAAAAATGCTGGACGTATAAATGCAGTCCGTCTGACCATGCTCCATCACTCACACACAAAGCTATGCAGACGTTGTGGACGTGGCGCACTCCGCACGTCCGTTCTAGCAGTATTACGTTCTTGCCTAACCTGCGTCCGTTTGCAGCGTCCGTCATGCGTCCGCAGTTCAGTGCGGACGTACTTCGTGTGTCAGGCTCCAATGGACTTTCTTTCATGCTATCACGGACGTACTTTTAGGCGCAACCACGGACGTGAACACTACGCTCGTCTGACAGCAGCCTAAATCTCCATGATGACCACTGACAACAGCCTGTAATGCAATCCAGATTCTCAGGCAGAGTCTCATTAATGTAAATGATGCAAGGAATGCCAGTATCACAAACCTCAGGCTGCCATGGTCAGATATATCTTGCATTAAAGGATGTTTTGTGTTGAGTCACACACACACACAAGGTGGAATTCCTACCTTATGCTAACATACATTTCAGCTTATAAAGGACAGTTTAATACTTACAGCTGCTTCTGACATCAGCAAAGGGCACGCACTAGGCTTACACTTGATAATCGTCCTATATGCATAATCCAAAATCGCTTGAAAACTGTCCCAGTCTTCAACTGAAGAAATAGAGAACACATTATTTAATACACACCTTTATTAGACTTCTTACAAAGAAATGGTTCCTACAAATGATACAATTAACCCACCACAGAATTCAATGTATTTAGTACATTATTATAGCTCCCTCACTAAAACTATAAGCTCCTCTCTTTACTGTGAAGGGTTAACTGAATGTATTAAATGTAAGAAGAAAATGTAACATGACAGCAGCATATAACAGTTATCTTAGTATGGAGGATATTCCTTATAATATACTACAGGATTGCAGGGGATAGGGTGTCTGTCACCCAAAAAAATACAATTAATAATATTTAGCTGCAGCTATAAGGTGATTTTCCCCCCCCCCACTGCATCCAAAGAAGGGGGGTCCTACTTATCAAAGGAGAAATAAAGGCACAACGCCTCCAGCGCTGCTTGTTGGTGTACTAGTGCGATCACATTTACTTGAACACAGACTACAGACGTTTTGGGGATGCAGCCCCTTCTTCAGTGTGCAGTGCTCTCAAACAATAAGGCTAGGGTCAGACGAGCGCATTCTGTGCGGGCTGTGCGTTCGTGCACAACGGACGCACTTTCTGACTGACGACGGAGTGGCCACACGGTCCGTTTTTGTGACTGATGGTTTTTTTGGCTGATGTAGATGGGAAATAAAATTAATATGAAAAAATTTTGTCCATCAAGAATGCTGGACGACAAAAATGCAGTCCGCCTGACTTCATTCCATCACTCACACACAAAGCTATGCGGACGTTGCAGACGCAGCGCACTCTGTGCGTCCGTTCTAGTGCACTCTGTGCGTCCGTTCTAGTGCACTCTGTGCGTCCGTTCTAGCGCACTCTGTGCGTCCATTCTAGCACACTCTGTGCGTCTGTTCTAGCGCACTCTGTGCGTCCGTTCTAGCAGATTTACGTTCTTGACTAACCTGCAGCCGTTTGCTGCGTCCGTTATGCGTCCGCAGTTCCGTGCGGACATACTTTGTGTGTGGGGCTCCACTGGTCATAATTATATGCTATAACGGACGTACAAAT
>RXON01002409.1:0-41336 GCA_009667805.1 Leptobrachium leishanense
GGTGTCCGAGCCTCGACTTTCTTCTGAATCACCCAGATGCAATGCGGAACCTTGTACTGCTTCGAGACCCTGACACCTTCCTGACAGCAAGTGTTCCCCCTCTGTAAGCTCTGTGTTGTTCTATCCATTCATTCTTGTATGGAGACGTGGAATACTTTGTATTACTTTCTTATTAATATAGTTACATACCTTTCACACGTCTAATTGGACTATGGTTACCGATCAGAGCAGCAAATCAGCACAGAGCAGGTTGGGGGGAATTTTTGATGTCTCTGCTGACTCAATAGCCACACACTTTACATGTGAAAGGTAGGTGGTCGCCCATAGTCATTTCCACCCACAAGGGACCCAAATCCAACCGAGCCACGCGCAACTGGAAACATCCATTTGCAACACTCCATGACTGGCCCTATTCAGACTGAGCCATTGTTTTACCATCTCGAGCTGGAATATTTGTGAGTTTCTGGTCTATAATGGCAGTTGCAACGCACACCACCGCTGGTGTCAGATCCTGGAGTCCATAGGACTCGATTGAGCCAGGAGCGACCCTTCCAAAAACTCTGCACAAACTCATGTATGCAAGGCTGTGCAGGGATGGCGGAGGAACACTGGGAACTAATGTGCTCCTTGTCTTCCTGTTATGTCCTCGGCCCCCGCAGCACTGCCTGGGGGGTCTGGACGCCTGGCGGTGTCGCTGGCTGGTCGATTCCCAGCAGTTGCTAATGGCCGATCGGCGTATGAGGGGGCGGGGTCTGGCGTGGTCACGAGGAGCCGCCGGGTTTAAAGCAGGATATCTATGTATCTATGTGAATAGAGTCTATGGGTTTTCACTAAGCAGTCTCTTGGTCTCAAAACCAATTGGGCTTAAGTGGTATTCAGGATCATGTATTACCTCCCTGGCTTGGGATACTAGGTATTACAGTCCTCGTTGCTTTGAAACTTTGTATCAGAAAATCTGTTCATTAAGATCCTAACAACGCTTCTCCAGGGTGAGTGCCATAGCATATGTTACACTTCCACTGCTCACGGCCAGAGGAAGCGGCGGGCTGCTCTGCCCCCTGCACCGCGGGTAAGGGGTAAATAAGAGATTTTTTGCTGTGGTTATGTTTATGTCTTAAATGATTTTGCAAAAACAGGGATTAAGAGCCGGTATTCATTCCTGAATAACAGCTCCAGCCATGAAGAACAAGCACGATTAGATTAGATCGTCCTTCAGCTACGCGCAAAATAATGGATGGCTCCCATACAAAGTACAGGAGTTTTTACTTTACAGCAGACGCAATGTTTGAGCTAGCTCAGTTGTGAAAGCGGCTGGAGCCGTTAGCTTAAGCTGAGACCACACGAGCGCACAAAGTGCATCCGTTGTGAGCCACCTCCAAGTGCCGTCGTAGCGTTACGATGGATCGACTGGGAGGACCACACAATGTAACGTGAGTACTTTTAATGCATGTTACAACGGGCGTGCAGTTTTCTTCCCCAACATGCCACCTAGACAGATATCAGACTGGTCTACAAAGCACAATCCACCATAGGAGGCTCACGCTTTGTAGAGCTATGTGCACAAATGTGCACACAGCGAGGGGGACACTAGATTGTCCGCAGCCTTAACTGCTTGGCTGCACTAGCGTCCCAATGGTCAGCATGGGCCTGGTTTCTACTGGGGTTAAAAAAATAAAATAGAGCTATACTTTATGCAGGTTCCCCATTATTCCTCAAAAATAAGGAAAATCTACTTCTAGAGTCCAACATAACAAGAAAAAATGTCATTTGCACTCACCCCTGTAGCTCCATGAGAAACAAAACAGAGGTTTTGGTTTACTTTAACGGCCATTGAAGTTTAAGCTCACCCGCCACGTCACGGCACCTCTGGGCAGGCATGTACTTGCCATAGGGACTACAGGGAGATTCCCGGTGGGCTGATAGCTCAGTTGGCCGGTTTGAATGCTGGTTCACCGCTTCCTCACCTTCTGTAAAACAGATGCAGTCTCATATTGCGGCCACCGTGCCGGCGAAAACAGCAGCGCACCCACCTCCCCTTAAGACATGGGGTTTATTCAGAGAGCACCAAAATGTTGCCGACATTTCAGTGCTCTCTAGTTCCTCGCACTTTGGGGAATCATCGTTCCCCACCCTGCGGTTAATTCGGCATTCCCCGCAGGGTCCCCAGAGTGCAGGGAAAACCCACTGCAAACCTGCCGAAATCCCACCGAAAACTGGTACCAATGTAAAAAACACACCGAACACATCGGAAAAAGCTGACGAGTCACCAATCACAGCCAGCGGAAAAAGCCATCAAGCTGACGAATGGGGTGAAAACAAAAACAATATGATTGAAAGTGTCAAAATTGAAACACTGTTTGCAAAAAAACTACTGAATGAAAATGCCTGGAATTAACATATAAGATCCAATGATTCGGGTGCGTTCTGATTGTGAGCAATTTACCCTATCTCCCAAATCTCCTTTTTTGAATATTATGGCATTGAATGGCTCATCACTACAGTGAATGTGGTTGTTGCTGCTGGTTATTCTTAACCTAATTGTGGGCATATTGTTACACAGCTTCACCATTCACCAGCTTATTGCTCTGTTGTATTGAAGGGAGATTTTGGTGGATTTCTTTGGGGCACCCGCTTTCAATATATATGACAAACTGAGGGTTATTTGCGTACAATTCTGCCCCAGCTCACATCGCTATTTTATTGTCAAGCATTCTATCGTCTCCGTGTGTGGCTAAGCTCTGCTTTAACACATGTACTAATTTCAACTTATTTAGATGCAATCATAGCCTTCAGCAAATTGAATATTGAACACACACGTTGATTTTTGCACCGATAAGATTACTTGTTGGTTTTATCTGTGTATATGTGTCTGGTGATCGCCATGTGTTGGTTTTAGAATTTGGCTTAAGGCCACAATAAAATTTCGTTTTTTAAATATTTTTTCACTGATGCACTGTGTCCCCACTGACTTGTTCAGCTCTTTCCTATATCCAATGGGTTTCAATACCTTTAGCGTCTTGTGATACAATTATATTGTTCCATCTCGTGTATTCAAGGTGTGACATTACCACTATTCTTTTAGTGGGTTATCATTAAGATCCAATGAATGATAATAAAAAGGTCTGCTACACAAAAAAAGAAAAAACTCTATTTAAAAAAAAAAAAAACAGGGAAAAGGGTTGCTGAAAAAAATCCAGAAAAATGCCTAAAAGATCCTAAAAAATCTATACATAAAGAGACTTTTTGCTGCAGATTAAAATAATAAACGGTTTATTAGATATTGTATTAAAACGGGAATATTTTTAACATTGAAGCCTATGGGATTCGCTTGAATAAACCTGTCGAATGAAAACACCGAACAGCAGGGCACTTGGCCAACTTTTCTCTGCTGTTCGGTGTTCTCTGAATAGATTAACCATTGCTTCTCTATGGGGATTTCTCTGCCATCGAACAGACACCGTACATGCAGGCAATTCGCCAAAAAATGTTCTGAATAGCCGAATGGCTCTGAAATGGCACCTTACGCTGAATTTCAGACCTCTCTGAATAACACCTCAAGAGCTCTTTTCTAAACAAACCTCATATCCCCATGCTGCCCATCAAGTAAGCGGCAAACTGATGGGTTTACATTTATACCCTCACCAAGAACAATTCCACTTTGGGTATTAAAAAGAAAAACACGGAAAGGGGCAGCAGCAATAATGACCTGACTGGGGATACAACAAAACATACATACGTGCAGAAAAAACGGTGGTGGCTGAAAAGCAGCTCTTGGTATCATTAGGTAGGAGTGACCCTCCAGACCCAGGTGCCGGGTGAGCTTACACTTCAATGGCCATTCAAGGAAACTAAAACCTCTGATTGTGTTTTGTTTCGCGTGGATCTACAGGGGTGAGCGCAAATGACCACTTTTTTTCTTGTTATATATATATCTTTCCTTTTTTTTTTTTTTTTACACCTGATGCGACAGAACAATAACAGATAAAATAATATTAAAATATTAATTATATCTCTGTTAATAAATAATCAAAAATTTTAATATGAATAAAACTAAACCTAGAATAATATGCCATTTGCAATTTCTAAATGCAACATAGGATACATTTTATAACTTAAATTACTTATGTCACTGGGATTTCTTGATGTAGTTATTGAGACGTTACCTCGTGAAGCTGCCTATATGCTACATATATAAAGCGGAGGTGTTCTGTTATATAATGTAGGTCATCCTCTTAGGAGATCATCCATGTTTTCGCATCGGCTTAGTAGAAGCAGCCTTTGCTTACATTTCATGTAACACTAGATATTCATGGATTGGAGTTGTGTTATCTTTGGTATTTTGCCATGTTTACCATCGGTTACATTCAGCCTAGGTCACGGGAGCTGGATTATTCTTATGCACAGAATTCCTCGACTTTTACCTTAAATATCGATCTGATAACAAGTGTGTCAGTTGCTGGTTTTTTTCCCCCTGAAATAACTTGGTTGTGAGATCTCAAACTCTGTCCCCCCAGGTCAGGGGTCGGCAACCTTGGCTCCCTGATGTTTTGGGAACTACAGCTCCCATGATGCTCAGTCACCCATTAGGCTAACTGAGCCACATGGGAAATGTAGTTCCCAAATCATCAGGGAGCTTAGGTTGCTGACCCCTGCCCCAGGAGTTTCTGAACTACACCTCCCATGATTCTCTGTCCACTTCTTGCATTCAAAGAATTCGGGGAATTGTAGGCAATAAACATCTGGGGGTCAGAGTGTAAGATCCCAGAACTAGATGATTGGGTGTAAAAGAAAGAAATTAAATGAAGATATTAATGCACACTAGACGTGTGCAATTCTTTTTGTAACAAATAAGCAAAAATTCGGATGAAAGCCTATTTGTGGATTCGGACCAATACAAAAATCCAAATAAAAGAAGGAACGAAAATAACTAAAATCCGACAATCTGAATAGATAAAAGAACAAAAATACGAAGAATGATAAAAACGAAAATAAGAAAATAGGAAAAAATCATATAGATCAAAGACCGAAAATCCTAATTTTTAAATTCTGTTCTTAGATTGTAAGCTCTCGAGCAGGGTCCTTCCTCCTTCTGTTCCATGTGTGTACCGTGTATATATATATTTGTTATTTTGTCTCTCCCATTGTACAGCGCTAAGGAATTTGTTGGCGCGTGTAACTGTAACATACCTTTTTATTATTATTTTTTATAGGACCTTTTTGTATTATTTCCACAGATTTTCACGCATTTTTATTGTTTTAAACACCTTTTAAAGAATAGCAGAGTTCCGCTTGTTTTTTTTCTGCAGTTCGGCGGCGTTCGGCGGTCAGTTCGGTGGTCTTTGGCAGCGTTCCGCAGACTGATCAGCTGTCTTTGAGGGCATTCGGTTGGCTGATCGGAGGTAGGCGGTGGAGTTCGGTGGTCTGTCCAGCAGCTCCACATTCAGAGCACTTCAGGGACCTTATAGTGAATTCACCAGAGGGTCGGCGAACTGGAAATCGCCCTGTAGTGCGCTGAATGTAAGAGCACTGAAACTTCCCTAACATACCCAGTCACATAATCAGAGGGAGACAGTGTTCTGAAAAAGTAGGCAATTTTCAGAACACCGGCCCTCCGGCCGGCACCCGCTGATTATGTCACGCGGCGTGCCCTGTAACATAAATCAGCAGGTGCCGGCTGGAGGGCCTTCTTCCTCTGGATTATGAGTTTGGGTGTGCCGGAAGGATGGCTGTCAGTTTGGAGTCCTCGCCGGGCGAAGGCTGCAGCCTAGGAAACACGTCTGGTGTTCCCCAGGCAGCCTGGCTGACAGGGTACTATTAGGGCCTGCTCACTAGCAGCCGACCAGCGCGGAAGGCCAGCAGCCTACCGGGTAAACGCCTGGTAAAAAGGGGTTTGTGAGGGTCCTGAGAACGAGCAATGGCACTAGTGGCCTTCTCCACTGTGGGGCCCGCTCAGGTCTCAAGGCTTTAGCTTGATTGTGCCATTACAGGGACAACAGCTCCATAGTCAAATCAGACGCAATCACCCAGAAAGGGTGGCCAGTACTGAATGCCAAGGACATCATCCCTGCACGAGAGATGCAGCAACCCTCGACGATCCTTTCGGCCTTATTGGACCTCGTCAGGATGGTATTGCTGACACCCCTCTAGGCACCTCGAGCAAGGGATCCAAGTCTGGATTACCCTGTATACTTGTAGTGAGGAAAAAAGGGGTTTGTGAGGGTCCTGAGAACGAGCGACGGCACTAGTGGCCTGCTCTACAGTGGGGCCCGATGGCCAATCCGGGCCTGGACAACGCCGTCGCATGACCATGGTTGTCCACTGGAAACATTTGTGGAAAACCCAGGTCAACCGTCGGACAAGTATTTGAATACAGACAAAAGAAAAGAAAACCTCGCAGAATGCTGCAGAGGGATAAAAAAAAACAGTGTCTGGTCCTGAAAGGGGCTTCAGTACCAAGGACAGCACCGCCGAACGCAGCCGAAAGCACAAAAAAGGAAAAAAAACCTTGCCGTACGCTGCAGGGAAAATAATCCCTGTCCCTGGTTCTGAAAGGGACTTCAGCACCAAGGACAACACCCCGAACACAGGTGGACTGAAGAAATGAGGAAAAAAAAACACCACCGAACGCCAGGAAAAAAAAAACCCCTGTCTTTTTAATACAATTGGGAATCAAGAATTTCGCCCAAAAAAATTCCAAAGAAATCAATAAATAAAAAGGGTTTTTGCTGCTGAGGAAAAGAAAAAAAATGGTAGAAAAAAAAAATACAATAAAAAAAATATTTTACATTGAATCCTATGGGATTCGCCTGTCGAACTGAATCACTTTTCTATGGGACAATTTCCCTGCCGCCGCACTGCGGTTTAGCTATACAATTCATCATTTTTTTAATGTAAATTGTAGCGATCGTTTGATTTCATCCGACAAATCCCATTCAAATTTATTTATTTATTTATAAAGGATTTTACCAGGAAGGATACATTGAGATTTCTCTCGTTTTCAAGTATGTCCTGGGTTCAAGAACATTGAAGTGTTACAGTTACAGAAATACAAAGTAATACAATGCAAGATATTGAAAAACAACACAAATATACAGATTAACAGAAAATAAATATGTAGGAAATATAGTCACTAGGTTACATGTTTACAGGTGCATTCTGTATTGCGGTATGTTAGTAAGGAGCTCTTAAGGGACTTTAGACTGGGGGAAGATTTGATGGTGTCTGGGAGGTTATTCCATAATTGTGGTGCTCTGTAGGAAAATGAGGACCGAGCCGCTGTTTTTTTGTATTGTGGTATTGCAAGTAAGGTGCTGGTCCTGGATCGGAGGTTATAGGATGAGGGAGCTGCTGGGGGAAGCAGTCTATTCAGGTAGGGTGGCAGCTTCCCAGAAATGCTCTTAGACACCAGGCTGTAGAGGTGAAGGGTGCGTTTAGACTCCAGCGATGGCCAGTTTAGCTCTTTTAACATGTCACAATGGTGGGTCATGTAGTTACATTGTATAACTCCTTCTGTCGCTTTGTGCTACAATGTAGTAAGTTTCTGGAGGTGTGTTTGCGGGGCGGCTGCATACACTACATCTCCGTAATCAATAGCCGGTATAAGCATTTGTTGTACAATCTGCTTTCTTACCGCGGGGCTCAGGCAGGATTTGTTTCTGTACAGGGCACCTAGTTTGGGGTAAGTTTAGATGAGAGTTTTTCGATGTGGGGCCAAAGGATAGATTAGGGTCCAACCACATACCTAGATATTTGAGAGAAGTGACTGTGGTCAGCGTGCCATTTGATTTTGTCCCAACACATAGATGGGGATTTTGCAATTTGTGTAGTTTAGGTTTTGTTCCAAAGAGCATCGTTACAGTTTTGTCAGTATTTAAAAAAAGTTTGTTGTGTTTGATCCACTTTTCTACCTCTGTGAATTGTTCTTGCAGCACGGCCTCCAGCTGCGGGAGATTTGGTTTGCTGGTATAGATTACAGTGTCGTCTGCGTACATATGTACAGTTGAGGCTTTGCAGACGTTGGGCAGATCATTTATGAATATTGTGAATAGCAGGGGGCCGAGTATTGAGCCTTGGGATACACCGCAAGTGACTGGGAGCGAGAGGGAGGAGCTGCCAGAAATTGTGATCGGTCAGATACATATGATTGAAACCAGGTTAGCGTGCAATCACCAATGCCAGGGAAAGATAGTCAGTCTGATGAAGTCACAATAACTAGTCTGAAGTCGTCTGATGGAAGTCGGAGGCAATGGACGAGGGCTGAATCTCCTCCAAGTCTTGGGATTGATTGGACGATGGACAATCGCACGAACGCACAAATACGGACCCAGTGGACGGCCAGTCTTAGCAGCAGCACGCTGGCACTGTGTGGGACAGACGACTCACCAGGCGGGACGGCACATAGACAGGCGTGGAGGGTGTCTGTAGGCACATGCCTCCTGTGCCTTGCTATAAATTCATCCCTGCTTCTGTGTTAATTACTTTCTCAATAAAAGCAACGGAAAAAAACAGAAAAGTGATCAACTTCACAAGCGGTACAGAAAATTATTGGCTTTATTCAAAACTCAACCATTTGTGTCAAATCTGTCCACTAATTATGCAGAAGAAAGATATTTTCTGTATGAAAGCATTGAGTCATATCGATGGCATTCAATACGTGCCCTTTTTCTCTTACCGACTACAAAACACCCCGTTACTTTTTCACCTTCGAGTGGGCTGCAGATTGTTCTTGGCTAATTAAAGCAGGATTCCGGAGACAAAGGACGCGTGGGAGGTGTACTGGAGTGCAAACAATGATCCCTAAAACAACCCCATAAGTCACGCTGTGAAAACCACTTTAAAGACAGATACATATTGTAATAGCAGCAATCAGAAATCACAGGCGCTCTCCCCAACCTGGAGGAAATATTTGGGTCAGACACTTACTTAAAATGAAGAAAAAAAAAAGTTTAAAAGTTTTTTATTATTCTAATACACAAAGTTAACCATTGCATTTTCATAAACGGTGCTGCCTGCCCCCCCCAAAAAAAATAAAACAACTACCTACCAAGGTGGTGTCTTTTGTGATCTGGGGTTGCTCTAGTTGGACAGGTCTGGGTTCAGCAACACTACCTGCAATAAAATGAGGTCATGTGACTCCCTGAATATACTGAATGAGCAGGTTTTTCCATCAATGTATTTTTTCTCCCCTGATGGCACAGCGGGCATATTGCAAGATGGCAATGCCAGGAATCATCAGGCTCAAATTGTGCAAAAGTGGTTCGGGGAGCGCGAGGCATCATTTTCACACATGGATTGGCCACCACACAGTCCAGACCTTTATCCCAAAGATTCTCAATGGGGTTATGTGCTGGAGAAGACTTTATGCAGCGCTGCGACTCTCCCATCATCAATATAAGATCTTGGCCACAAATTATTGCAACTCTGGACACAAATAAATGCTAGGGATGTGCGTTTAGTTTCTTTCTGAATTGAATTTCGTACAAAATTCACCATTTTTGTTGATTCAGGACCATTTCCGAAACAAAATATCGGCCGCCCCAAAATTAGATAAAAAAAAAAAAAAAAAAAAAGGGACGCAAATGATACAAAATGCCGAAAAAAACAGAACAAAACGATCAAAAACTAATTAAATTTCAGAAACAAAAGATCTGAAACAAAAAAAGACAGAACCAGTGATCTAAAATGAAAATAAAGAGCAAATTGATCTAAAATGAAAAAAAAAAAACGAAACAGATGGTATGAAAGCAAAGAAAAGAAAAAAAAGATTTGAAATGCAAAAAAACGAAACCAAATTGTCTGAAAGAAAAAAAAAAATAGAACAAAATGATTTAAAACGGAAAAAAACTGAAACAAATTATCTGAAATGAAAAAAAACCAGAACAAATTAAATGATTTAAAAGAAAAAAGTGCCATTTTTAAAATTATTTTTTAGGATTATTTTGGGATTTTTGGGGATTTTTTGGTTAATCTTTAGGGTTCCTAAATAATTTTAAAGAAACCAGGATTTTTTCCACCATTTTCAATGTTAAAACAAATCCCCATTTTTAACTATTTATTAAATATTTGTAAAACCATTTATTATTTTCAGTTGCAGTAAACAGCCAATTTTTGATTTATTTTTTAGGATTATTTTGGCATTTTTCTGTATATTTTTCTCTAATTTTAAATGTATAACGAGGTCTGTTTTTTTCAACAAAGAAAAACACAGACCTCGTTATACATTTAAAATTAGTTAGGAACCCTATAGATTAACCAAAAATATCCAGAAAAATGCCAAAATAATCCTAAAAAATTAATTTAAAAAGTGGCTGTTTAGTGCAACTGAAAATAATAAATGGTTTTACAAATATTTAATAAACAGTTAAAAACGGGGATTTGTTTTAACATTGAAAATGGTGGAAAAAAATTCTAGTTTCTTTAAAATTAGTTAGGAACCCTAAAGATTAACCAAAAAATCCAGAAAAATGCCAAAATAATCCTAAAAAATATAAATAAGTAAGGAGACTTTAATTTTATTGGTAGTAATCTGTTTCCTAGTCTGAAATAACCAATAGACATGTGCACAGCACAAAATTTCGTTTTGAACTAATGGATCAGTTCTAAAATGCAATTTATTTAGTTACTAAAGAAATTCGTTTTCAGTTCTTTAGTATGAAAACTAATTTCATTCATCCGAAACCAATGGATACAATTACTATTGTAGTGGCTACTCAGAGGGCTGAGATCGCTGCTTGTTACAGTATCTCTCACTCTCAGCACAATGTGGGCCATATTACATAGTTGGTGCTAACATAACCAGAGCTGTTGTAAACTTCCCTGAGCCATTATAGCCTATGGAGGTTTTCAGTTTACAACAGCTCTGGTTAAGTTAGCACCAACATTGTAATACTGCCCCGTGTCAGGCAAAGCTGTTACAGTAACTGACTGCTGCTCGTCACAGCGCTCAGAGTTTCAGTAAAACTAGTAAATAATATTTTTCTATATAAGAGGTTATAACAATATTATTTCCTTGGTTTACTGAAACTCTGAGCGCTGTTAGTCAGTTACTGTAACAACTGAGCCTGATACATTGTACGGAGAGATAATGTAACAAGCAGCCGATCTCAGCACTCACAGCCACTGGATTTAAAGGGCTGAAAAAAAAAAGGATCCTCTCTGTATAATGTTTAGAACATCCTCCTGCATTAATTAATACCCCTCTCTGTATAATGTATACAACATCCACCTGCATTAATTAATACCCCTCTCTGTATAATATATAGAACATCCTTCTGAATTAATTAATGTCCCTCTCTGTATAGAACATCTTCCTCAATTTATACCTTTCTCTGTATAATGTATACAACATCCTCCTGCATTAGTACCCCTCTCTGTATAATGTATAGAACATCCTCCTGCATTAATTAATGTCCCTCTCTGTATAGAACATCCTACTGCATTGGCATGTGGAGGGTGCAGAACTTCGGATGTTGCGCTTTCATTGCTGGTCTCCTTCACTCAATGTAATATCACAAAAAGGACTGAAACTAAAATGTAGTGCATATAATTTTATTTTCTTTCGTTTTTTGTACTGAGCAGTTTCATTTCTCTTGAGTCATACTAAAACTAAATTATCCCAAAATTCTGACTAAATCGTTTTAGTACTAAAACGAATGCACGTCTAATAACCAATAAAAACGAAATAACTCATAAAACTAAATACAAATCAATCCAAATACAATTAAATTACTCTCAAAAATGAAATAAAGTGAAATAACTCATTGAAACAGACTGCCGAATCGACCCAAAATGACGAAACGAAAACCTGCCGAAACGACCAAAAAAAACCCGGCGTGCACATCCCTAATAAATGCTGTGACATCGCATGAGCTTATCCAAATGATGCCACGGCGAATGCGTGCCGCAATCACAGCAAAAGGTGCCACAATCAAATATTAGAGTGTGTGGCTTTTTGTGGCTTTTTTTTCACCTGGCAGTATGGATACATAGTATGGATACATGTGAACTTTATCATATTTGGTTTTAATTTTAATTATGCACACAAGGAACACTGAACATGTGTCCGGAAGGGAGGTACCATAAATATACCGTACAAGGTTCAGGAGGAACCAGAAAATTGAATAGTTTTAGTAACACAACAAATCACATCAAATCAAAAATGACAAAAACGAACATCATAAAAAACATATAATGATTAACCCCTTTGACGGTTTTCCCCGAGTGTGGCTCGGGGTTAACTTTTTGTACCGAAAGCGGTATCCCTGAGCCACACTCGGGCTGGATACTTACATGTCCTGCGCTCCCTCGCTGACCTCTGCATTCTCTTCCAGCCGATCGTGATGTCACACTACCTGTTCCCTTCTCGCGAGGAGTGACCCAGGAAGTGTGACTTCACGATCGGCTGGAGTGTGACTGCGGGGTACAGCGAGGGAGCGCAGGGACATGTAAGTATCAGCCCGAGTGTGGCTCGGGGATACCGCTTTCAGTATTGAAAGTTAACCCAAAGCCACACTAATTCTGCTAGGGGGCCAGATTACTTGTACCTAGAGATGTGCATTCTTTTCGGAAAAATTCAGAATTTGTAACGAAATCTGATAATTCGTAGTTCGAAAGTACTTCCGAATAATGAATCAATACGATACGAATTTGAAATGAAACGAAACGGTATATAACGAATTTATTTCGTTTTACACTGTGTCATCATCAGAAAATAAAAATTAGAATAATTGATATCGATTATCGAATTTGAAATGAACTATCGAATTGATATATGAAATTCTAAATCGATACGCAAAACGAAACGAAATACGAAATGAAATTATTTAAAAATGTAATGAAACTAAACGAAACAAATTTTTCAGCCATGCACATCCCTACTTGTACCGATTCTGACATATAAAATATGTCAGAATAGGACCGCCAGGGAAGTTAATGAATGGTGGTGATAAGCTTAATGAAGCAGGTTATGTTGCACTAGGGTCGGTCACTATTCCTATGGTAATCTATACAGTGATGGTCAAGACCCCCAATCTTAGCTAGTATGTGATGAACTTGAAGCTAAAGAATCTAATACGGTCTCTCTAGCCACTGACTTATCAACAAATTAGTAGCTGTGTCAATCTCACTCCTTAGAATGGGTGAGATATCGCACTGTTAGCAGTCACAAGGAACCACCAGAATCGTTATGTAATCTTTAAGTCAGTATAAAGGGTCAGGATACACCTGGTGGAGCGGCAGAGAGATATCCAATGGATAATATACAGGCCTGTATATTATCCATTGGATATCTCTTTGCCGCTCTGCCAGGTGTATCCTGACCCTTTATACTAACTAAAAGATTACATAACGCTGTGCCAATAGTTGGTGAATTGCCAGATTTCTGAATAGCCGAATTGCCATGAAATTGCACCATACGGGGAAATTCATCGCTCGGTGCGATTTGGTAGCAAATTCGTCAGTCTTTGAATAACCCCTTATACTGTATGGCCCCTATTACATTCTTCGCGCTATTTCTTTCGCGCAGCGCAAATTTTTTTGTGCGCATCGTCCAGCGTTATCGTGCGAAAATTAACGGTGGTATTACGATCCGAACGCATTTTCTCATCCGTCCAAAAATGACGTTCGTAAAAACAAAGAGTAATACGCGCGCAGTAACGTAGCGCACGTAAATCAGTGTGCGGACCGTTTTTTTCCCAGGATTCAGCCAATCAGAATGAAGAACCTTAACCACTTCGATGCTAAGGACGCGCTTAGCGTGTCCAACCGCAGGTACGTTCCTTGCGGTGGACGCGCTGAGCGCGTCCTCACTTTGGGGCCAGCGTCCGGCCGGGTTCCGACCGATCGCTGGCCCCCCCGGTGCGGGCTGACATCCTCGATGTCAGCCCAGCACCCGGAACCGCCGCCGGAGTAATTAGGTGTCATCGCGGGGGCGCGATGACACCTAATTCAGGCGCCCCCGCATGTGCGGAGGATGCGCCTGAAAGGGAGGGGGGGGGGGGGGAGGTCCTTCGGACCTCTCTCCCTCCCGATCGGCGGCGTGCAGGGGGTTAATCCAGGCACCGTTTGGAAGGGCACAGCCTGCCCTTCCTAACGGTACCTGCAATTAACCCCATGGCCATGGGGGCTGGATCATGAATCGGCGCCGAAAAGCGCCGGTTCGTGATCCTTTCCCTGAGCTGGCCGACATCTTGGATGACGCCAGTCCTGGAGTTAACCCCTAACTGCCACCAATGGTGGAGATAGGGGGTTCCAATGAACCCCCTATCTCCCGATCCGTGGCAGTTAGGGGTTAATGTTTGGTATTGTTGGATCGGCCAGAGCATGGCCGTTCCAACAATACCAAACTTGACTATGAAAAAAGTTTTAAAAAAAAATATTTTAAAAAAAATTATAAAAAAAAAATAAACAAGTTTTTTTTTCTTTTTTTTGGTTCGTTAATGCAGCAATATTGTTCCCATTTCAATTATAATGTGAACAATAATGCTGCACTAACGATTTTTGTATGCGGTGTGTTTGTTAAAAATCGCGTAATTTTCCCCAAAAAAAATGTAACGAGACCCCATCTCTAATTTTTTTAACAAGCGCACCCCATACAAAATATAACCGCAATTGCTCGCATGTGAAAATTTGAAAAAAAAACACTTTACACGTTGTAAATTATTGAAAATTCATATTTTATTGAATTTTTTGTTATAATATACAAACAGGTCATAACGTATACATATAATAATGACATATTATGAATCTGCCGAGTCTGACGGAAAGAACGATATATAATATGTCTGGGTCATATACTAAAATAAGCCTTCAAAACACGTTTAAACATGATGAGCAAAACCGGTAAAAATGACCTCAGCACAGGGGCGGGAAAAGCCTCAGCAGCGAAAGGGTTAATTGACATCAATTTACCTTAATTGACTCACTAATGTTTTTGCGCCTGTCAAAGTAATTCTGAGTATACATGCTGCAGCAATAATAAAAAAATACGCACGCATTCACAATTTTATTGTTTGGGTATGTGTAGAATGTGTAACTATACTGTGCTGTATTTTTTTTTGCTGGTGTTTTTCGTTTCGGCCAGAACGTTCAGATTTGCAGTTACCACCAGCTTTTCAAAGACGTTAAAATTTTGCGCACAAACGTCATTCGTAAAAAAATTCGCATCGATTGAAATACCATCCGCGTACCAGCGCACAAACGAATTTGCGCTCTCAATGTTAAGTATAGGACGCGCACAGTTCATTACGCTCACGCAGGTCCATCCGCGGTAAACGATAAGGCGCATTGTTGTAATACGACGTTCAGCGCAAAGGGTTTTGCCCCTCGTGTAAATGCGCAGTTGCGCACGCAAAATCAAATGCGCGAGGAATGTAATAGGGGCCTATGTGTTCCGGGCGCCAGAATTCTAATTATTTCAATGGCGGAAACACAAATCTTTACATGAATAGTGAAATGGCTCGCGCTGACGCCCCTCCAAAAGAGACGTTGCAGAATATTGCATTATGGTTTTTACTTGTCTCTGCACTGTATTATTAGCGTTCAGAAAATCTAGAACGCATGTTCCCAAGCCGGTTCCACTGTGTACACCACACTGATTAAATCATGACAGTGATTATGGGTTTAGCTGATAAATTTGCAACATGAGATTTCATTGCTGTCGTGTTTTTAACAGAGCTGTCAGATCGAGCCGCGTGGGCCGCGCCATTGTGAAGCCGGCTTATTCCAATGTTTATTTTAATGCGCTGCAGCTTGTAGTGATTTCAGTGCTCGCTGTGTATATTACAGAAGTGCGGACCTCCCAACATTACTAATGGCCAGACAGATGAACATGTCTCTGATTGTGTATCCAATGACTGGGCAAATCCAAGACTTTGAAGGTGACGTCACAACCTATACAGGTGATTCATATAACCCTGAACCAATACTTTTTGGCAAAGATCTTAAACGAATGAAAGGAAAAGAATGAGAGCTTCAGGAAATGTACCTCCTTCTATGTTGCGCACGTCCCATCACAGCAAGCGCTGGAAGCGGCTGTCATTTTCTGTGTCGACTTTGGCAACAACATGCAGCTCTATGTGTCTCAGTATTGAATCATTATTATTTTGGGTCTCATTCCTAATGTTATCCACTGCGGCATCAGTCCTGCGGGTCTTGATATGGTACCTTCATTCCTTCAGATAGTCCCACAAAAAAAGTTTGGGTTGGAAAGATCAGGGAACCGAGGTGACCATCCACTATAAACCTGTAGCCAAAGGTTTGGTTATAGTTTGTTAACAAGTTAAAGGAAGTCAATGAGAGTTTCAGGAAACATACCTCCTCTTATGTTGAAAACATCCCATGACAGCACATGCTGTAGGCAGCTAGTAAGTGGCAGCACAGCCACAGCAACAGCACAGCCACGAGAATAGCATTCCCATGGAACAAACTGGCTTACTCTATGGAAGAACTCAAGTTACTACCAGAAAGATGGCACAACATGCCACATATCAAGTGAGTCAATGGTGACAATCGTGGTTTTTGGAGAACCGTGTCATTCCAAGAATCTTTGACCACCCTGATCTCCCGATCTTACCAGCCTGGAATTTTTTTGTGGGGCTATGTGAAGGAGTGGTTGTACTGTAACAAATCCAATTCGACTGATACCTAGTGCAGGGCTGTCCAACTCTATCCACTCAGATGTTTCTGAACTACAACTCCCATGATTCCCTGTTCATCTATTGCGTTGAAAGAATTCTGGGATCAACATCTAGGCGTCGGAGTTTGACAGCCCTGCCTTAGGCTAGTGTCAGACGAACGCATTTTCGCGTTGTCTGTGAAAAAGTGCGTTCGAGCGAATGGACGCATTTTTTCACGGAATACGCGATAGCGGTCATACGATGCGCATTTGCGTTCGTGATTTTGTACGGATCATCAATAAAACACTTTTTGCATCTGGACGTTATGTTGGCCGGACATTAGCAGCGTCTGACATCTCAAAATCACACACACACGCCGCTAGCGGACGCAGCGCACTCTGTACGACCGTACTAGCGGTTTGACGTTCGACAAAATGCGTTCGTTTGCCACTTGCGTTCCGCGGCCGGACTTTCGTGCGACCGTACTTCGTACATTGGCCGTCATTGCCAGTCATTTGCTGCTAGTGCGGCCGTAATTAAGTGCGCCAGAACGCACGTTTAAAGTGCGCTAGTCTGACTCTAGCCTTAGCGGAAAGCATTAGGAATGACATCCAAAACCTTGGTGATGCAATATTGAGAAATATTAGCAACAACACGCAGAAACAGGCCGACATGTGCCTAAAAGAAAACAGCAGCCACATCCAACACATGCCGTGATGGGATGTGCTCAACATAAGAGGAAGCACATTTCTTGAAACTCTCTTTAATTTCGATTCATTCGTTAAAGATCTACTGTACAAACGAAAAACTTGCTCACCGTAAATTTTATAGACCTGAACACAAGCGCAAATCTATGAATCAGACCACAGACTCATATTTACAATTCTCAATCCCTAACAACATTTATTATGGATTGAACAAACATTAATTGCTTGGAGTTTTGATCATCTGTATCTCCTTTATACTGTATACCTACACAACCCAAATATATGGAGGAGCCCCTAAAGAGAAGGACATTACTGTAGGAAAAAGGGACATAGGGATCTGGGTCCTAACTAGGGGCCATCCCACATAAATAGGGACAGATGGATGTAGTGACAGCTTTTCTATAAGGACAGTAAAGAGTAAAGCCCCATTATAATTTGCCAAAGAAGAGTAAGGAAAAAAAATGAAGATTGCATCAGAGTCAGTCAGGATATTAGAGCAGTGGTCAAGTCGAGAACATGTGGGAATGCAGTTCCTCCACTATTTAATGCAGAGGGAACTGAGTTCCTCCTGGTGCCACACGCAACGAAGCTTTTATTTAGGTGCTTCATCCTATATTTCCATATTAAGTCATAATAAATATTATTCCTTGTGCACTTTCCATAACATTTAACCTATATAAACACTTTAATCTCAAATTAGAGTGTGGGCGGCGTGTCAAGTGAGAGATGACTGTTAATTGGGAGGCAGACATCTTGGAGTTCCCACACTTAGGGCAGTATTACAAAGCTGGTGCTAACTTAGCCAGAGCTGTTGTAAACTTAACAACTCCATAGACTATGGGCTACATTACAGTCATCGCGGTAAAACGGGAACGCAAAGGAGAAAAACCTGCGCCTGCAGGTTTCTCCTTTGCGCCCCCGTTTTACCGCGATATTACAATGCAGGCGCTTAAAATGCTGCCCGCATTGTTACCAGCGCTAAGCCCCGGGATGCGCACGGCAGCACTAAGCGCCGCCACGAGCATCCACTCGAAGGAGTCCATAGGACTCCATTGAGTTTTTCCTGTGCCGGTCACATGACCTGCCAGATCTCACCTCGTGAGATCTGGCAGGTCGGCGTAGTGATCCGCAGGGGGAGACTTGGGGACTTTTCCCCCAGTCTCTCCCTGCTCCCGCCGGACAGAGGAGGTCGGGCGGAGCCGCGGTCCTCGCCACAGGATAGGAGGTGAGTATCTGAAATTTTTTTGGGGGGGGGTTTCTGCTGGTACTAATGGATTCTGCATTAGCGGAATCCGTTAGTCCCAAGTCCTGGCTGTGGTTAACTTTCCCCTAACCACAGCCGGACGTTAATCAGCGCTGGGACTTTGTAATCCTAGTGCTGATTAACACTTTGCGCTCCCCATGTTAAGTATAGGGAGTGCAAAGTACAGTAACCTTGCGCTGAAAAGCGCAAGATACCAAACATTAACGGGTTTCTTAACCCGTTAGCGTTTGGATTGTAATATGCGGTGGCTACCAGGGCTAACGTTAACGCTCACGCAGGTGAGCGCTAACGTTAGCACCAACAATGTAATGTAGCCCTATAATGGCTCTGGTAAGTTTACAACAGCTCTGGTTAAGTTAGCACCAGCTTTGTAATACTGCCTTTATTTTTTTTAGGACTTCAGCCCTGTGGGACAGGGATTATTTTAAAGTAATAAAACTTGTTTATTTTTTGTTTAGAAAATGCTATTGGGTATGGGTAGGATACCCAGCCTTGTTTGATGGCATTCTAGGGAAGCGCCAGTAGCATGCATAGAATAATCTGGACATATTTTGGAATCAGTCCTCTCTCAGGCCACTTTACACATGCTCAGTTTGCCCCGTTGAGACATTTCTGATGTCACCTATTTACTTACCCCATTTACTGGTGGAACACCTGACCTCTGTTGATGTCTGGCTCTCCCCGTAATGTAAAACTTGGTCAGCTGCTATGGGTTCTCTGTCATTTTCATTTCCCCAAGTTAGACCATGGTTACCATGTTTCCAGTTTAGGCTAGGGTCAGACGAAAGCATTTTTCCCCGCGAACGTGAAAAAGTGCGTCCGAACGCATTGACGTATTTTTTCACGGAATGCGCAAAAACGGTCAGACGAGGCGCATTTTCGGGCGTGATTTTGTACGGATTGTCAATAAAACTCTTTTTGCGTCTGGACGTTATGTAGGCCGGACATTAGCAGCGTCTGACATCTCCTAATCACGCAAACACGCCGATATGCCGCAGCTGCGCACTCAGTACGTCAGTACTAGCGGTTCAGCGTTCTCAGAAAAATGCGTTCAAATTCCACTTGCGTTGCACGGCCGGACTTTTGTGCGCCCGTACATCGTATAGTGGCCGTCATTGCCCGTCATCTGCTGCAATGCGGCCGTAATTATGTGCGCCAGAACGCACGTTAAAAGTGCGCTGGTCTGACCCCAGCCTAAAACGTAGACACCCCTGTTTCAATGTGCATTGTCGTACAGCATAGAATAGAATACATTATGCTTTTTTTCCCCCCTTTTCAAACATTTCTTTCTTGAGTACATAACAAAATGTTCCTTGTAACTGTAACAGTTTATATCTCTGAGAAACTTAAAGTCAGACAAAGAAAGATGTATGAGTGCAAATGCCGTGGGAAGCTTCTCTGAATGCACAA
Organism: Leptobrachium leishanense; assembly: GCA_009667805.1. Taxonomy (NCBI): domain Eukaryota; kingdom Metazoa; phylum Chordata; class Amphibia; order Anura; family Megophryidae; genus Leptobrachium; species Leptobrachium leishanense. The sequence continues at coordinate 19,995 of RXON01002409.1, forward strand.
TATGACCTTGTATGTGTAGTTGTTTGCTCCACAAAGCCACAAAAAAATGCATTGTTCTATTTTAAAGTAAGAAAATAGCCAGAATATAATGTTTTTAAAAATAACCTGCTGAATCGTGTGTGCAAGGTAACAATAATATTTACAGATACACGTTTTTATAAAGCACTGACAAGTTCCATAGCGCTGTACAACGGGAGAGGCAGAATAACAAATATACTTACATGTTAAATACACAGAACAGTAGGAGATATGACCCTGCCCAAGAGCTTACAATCCTAGAGTAATAAAACTTGTTTTTGTTTTTTTAGAAAATGGAATTTATGTATATAAAAAAGCTAAAAAACAGACACTGTGACAATCAAAATAATAATTCTACCAAGAAATGAAACAGGATGTATATATATTGTTGTGTCGTTATCCATCTATTCTATTACAGTCAGGTCCAGAAATATTGGGACATTGACACAATTCTAACATCTTTGGCTCTATACACCACCACAATGGAGTTGGAATGAAACAAACACAATGTGCTTTAACTGCAGACTGTCAGCTTTAATTTGAGGGTATGTACATCCAACTCAGGTGAACGGTGTAGGACTTACAACAGTTTGCAGATGTGCCTCCCACTTGTGGAGGGACCAAAGGTAATGGGTTCTCGGCTGTTCCATGGCCAGGTGTGTGATATTCTCTCATTACCCCAATTACAATGTGCAGATAAAAGGCCCAGAGTTAATTTCAAGTGTGCTATTTGCATTTGGAATCTGTTGCTGTCAACTCTCAAGATGAGATCCAAAGAGCTGTCACTATCAGTGAAGCAAGCCATCATTAGGCTGAAGAAACAAAACAAACCCATCAGAGAGATAGCAAGAACATTAGGCGTGGCCAAAACAACTGTTTGGAACATTCTCAAAAAGACGGAACGCACCGGTGAGTTCAGCAACACCAAAAGACCCGGGAGACCACGGAAAACAACTGTGGTGGATGACCGAAGAATGCTTTCCCTGGTGAAGAAAACACCCTTCACAACAGTTGGCCAGATCAAGAACACTCTCCAGGAGGTAGGTGTATGTGTGTCAAAGTCAACAATCAAGAGAAGACTTCACCAGAGTGAATACAGAGGGTTCACCACAAGATGTAAACCATTGGTGAGCCTCAAAAACAGGAAGGCCAGATTAGAGTTTGCCAAACAACACCTAACAAAGCCTTCACAGTTCTGGAACAAGATCCTATGGACAGATGAGACCAAGATCAACTTGTACCAGAGTGATGGGAAGAGAAGAGAATGGAGAAGGAAAGGAACTGCTCATGATCCTAAGCATACCACCTCATCAGTGAAGCATGGTGGTGGTAGTGTCATGGCGTGGGCATGTATGGCTGCCAATGGAACTGGTTCTCTTGTATTTATTGATGATGTGACTGTTGACAAAAGCAGCAGGGTGAATTCTGAAGTGTTTCGGGCAATATTATCTGCTCACATTCAGACAAATGCTGCAGAACTCATTGGACGGCGCTTCACATTGCAGATGGACAATGACCCAAAGCATACTGCAAAAGCAACCAAGGAGGTTTTGAAAGGACAGAAGTGGAATGTTATGCAATGGCCAAGTCAATCACCTGACCTGAATCCCATTGAGCATGCATTTCACTTGCTGAAGACAAAACTAAAGGGAAAATGCCCCAAGAACAAGCAGGAACTGAAGACCGTTGCAGTAGAGGCCTGGCAGAGCATCACCAGGGATGAAACCCAGCGTCTGGTGATGTCTATGCGTTCCAGACTTCAGGCTGTGATTGACTGCAAAGGATTTGCAACCAAGTAATAAGAAGGGAAAGTTTGATTTAGGATTATTATTCTGTCCCATTACTTTTGGTCCCTTAACAAGTGGGAGGCACATCTGCAAACTGCTGTAAGTCCTACACCGTTCACCTGAGTTTGATGTACATACCCTCAAATTAAAGCTGACAGTCTGCAGTTAAAGCACATTGTGTTTGTTTCATTCCAACTCCATTGTGGTGGTGTATAGAGCCAAAGATGTTAGAATTGTGTCGATGTCCCAATATTTCTGGACCTGACTGTACATCACGGATCTGATATTTTGTTTGTTTTGTAGAAATAGTGACAAGAACAGAAAATATTCACCACATGGTCCCCGAAGTGCACTGAACGGTGAGCTGTTGAAAACCACTGCCAACCGAATGCTGCCGAAGACCGCCGAACTGACCGTTGAACTGCAGAAAAAAAACGTAACTCTGCTATTCTTCTAAAAAAAGGTGTTTAAACCATTAAAAATGCATGAAAATATGTGAAAATAATAAAAAAAGGTCCTAAAAAACATAATAAAATGGTCTGTTACAGAATAAAGAAAAAATGGCATAACAAAAATTGTGAATCAAAACTTTTGCCTAAAAAATACATCAAAATGTTCCAAACAAATAAATAAAAAGACGGTTTGCAGAAAATGAAAAGAATAAGCGATAGAATAAAAAAAAAAGAGAAATAAAAACGATAATATTGTTTTACATTGAATCCTATGGAATTCATCTGTTTAAACCTGTCAAACTGAATCACTAAAAATCAGGGCATTTCACTGACACTTCGTTGCAGTTCGGCGTTCTGTGATTAGATTAACCATTACTTCTCTATGGGACAATTTTTCTGCTGCCAAAGATCACCGAATTGCAGCAAACTGCACCGTATTTCATGCTTAACATGGGGAGCGCGGAGAGTTAATTAGCGTTAGGATTACAAAGTCCTAACCAGTGGTGTATTTAGGTTTTGTGCTGCCCTAGGCCTGAATAAACTCGTGCACCCCCTAATTTAAATTTGACACACCCCTTCAAGTCAAGGTCACACCTCTTCCTGGTTAAACACGCCCTTCCTCTTTAGGCTCCACCTTTTCCTCTTATAGCTCTGCCTATTCCTATCTGTATATTAAAAGTGAATACCAAGTGCCTACTTGTATATTTTGTATAGCATTTCAAATGTTGTATCTATTATTTTAAGAGATAATCAAATAAAATTATGAAATGTGTAAATTCAAATATTTTTACAAAGATCAGATATGCATGTCAAGTAAAAAAAACTATAGCCGTCCCAAAAGGAACCGCTAGATGGTGGACTGACCCCACAATCCCAAGGGCCTAACCCTCCTGTATAATTGAGAACAAACACATAACAATCCAACATAACAGTAGGGTGAGTATGGAGGGCTAAAAAGGGGGGGGATGTGGGTTCCCAAACCATAAACACAATGAATTTATTAATTAGAAGTCAGACAATACCAAATAGGTAAACACACGATTAAAAAGCATATAAATGAAAAAAATGGAAAGTAGGGAGTAAATAAGGTGTGGTCTGAATAGTGTACCCTCGTACCAATGAGGAGAGTATACAGAGAAGCTAGCCACTGGCTATGAAGTCAAAAATGATTTTTAACACTAGAAGGGCCCAGATTTTTCTCTGCAGACCCAGTGATGGATGTAGTACATGCCGTCCAGCAGATGCCACAATTCAGCAGTCATAAATAGTATTCATAGCACAGGACCAGCGTTCAATAAATTAGCCCTCCTGGCCAATTGCCAGACACAAGTATGGAATATATATATCGAATGACCCATATATTGAAGGTGTATAGCCATTTACCAAATTTGGTATGATCGCATCACAGAGCTCCACAGCAATAAAATCCACAGAAATGTGCACTGAGTAAGAGTGTATCACAGAGCTACACAACAATAAAACCCACAAAAATGTGCACTGAGTATGAGTATGGGTGTGTGTTGCCATGATGATCGAGATTCCGCCCACCAGCGCAGACCCGTATCCATGGAAACCCAGCGTTTCCCTCTAGCTCCACTTACCGGAAGCTGGGCGCGCTGGAGGCAGCCATCATGCCTTCTGATTGGAAGGAAAGGCAACACATACACCAGGCGGCGGCATGACTCGGGAGAAAGGAGCTGAGGCCGGGGATCTAGAAACCGGGGTCCCAGTGAGCGGCAGGGTGGCTTTTTTCGTGTGGAGGTCGGCATTTTTTGCCGCCCCCTGTAAAATACAGCAAAAGTGCCGCCCTAGGCCCAGGCCTTGTCGTCCTAGGCCAAAATACATCACTGGTCCTATCCTGCTGCGGTTAACTCAAAAGTTAGCACCAGGTCCTATTGAAGTGGAATCAGGCTGGAAGATTTTCGCTTCTATGAGCCAAGCGGCCATCTTGTTCAGAATATTGGTTCACTTGCAAATAACTAGGTGTAATGTTGGGAGCTTCCATCCCTACCTGTGTGCTTGAGGGCAGCATGTCTGATGCTGCTCGCTGACCAATGCCCGGTTTAAATGGAGACAGGCAGGGAGGTGGTTGCATGAGGCGCGGCTTGAGTGGGGGGCGTGGTCTGGTGAAGGTCTTTAAAAACCCTCAGTGTATTCTCAGCAGTTGCCAGATCGTGGTTATCCATACCTGAGCTCGTGGTTATCCATACCTGAGCTCCTTGTACCTGACTGCTATATTGAATTAACCCGATATTGACCTCTGCTTGTTTCTGACCATTCTGCCTTCTGTTGCCCTGGACCATTTTCTTGTACTACGCCACTGCTCTGATATCGACCCGGCTATTCCATTTGACTATTCTGAACTCTGTATTCCTGATTCTGGCTCGGCTGACTACTCCCCGTGTTGTTAACCCTTTCTGTCTAGCTAGTTTACCTGGCCAATTCTAAGGACCAGACAGTTAGAGATCTTTCACGGCTACTCTGTTGGTAGCTTCTGGGCTCTGTGGAGTGTCGGGCGTTAAGTACTGCGTGGTGGGATCTGGGAACCGTGACATTACGATCTGGCCAATATAGATCCCGCAGACTTAACACAGCACTTGGCTAACTTTGTATCCAGACAGGATGAGCAGGATCATAGGATGGATCAGTTTGCTATTGCCTTACAAACTATCCTGACTCGTACTGCTCACCTGGAACCAGCTGGGGTTGCACCCCTGCTTGATATACCTGTGTCCCCTGTCGTTCAGACATCCCAGGTACACATGACCGCTCCTATGAGGTTTGACGGTACTCCCTCAGAGTGCCGGGGATTTTTGGTCCATGTGGATATTCATTTTAAATTAAATCCACAGATGTTTTTCTCTGACATTGCCAAAGTGGGGTTCATTATTAATCATCTGTCTGGCAGAGCATTGACATGGGCAACTCCTTTATGGGAGGCAGAGAAGCCTATCATACGGGATTATAAAGCATTCATAGACGAGTTACAACGTACATTTAATCCTACCAGAAAGGCCACGGTAGCTGGCAAATCCTTGTTCCGCATACGTCAAGGGAACAGGACTGTGTCTGATTATGCCATAGAATTTAAAACCTTGATCTCTGATGTGAACTGGACAAATGAGACACTGGTTCTGGCTTTTATGGAGGGGTTATCAGAGTCATTGATGCATGAATTGGCTCCACGTAAACTACCTGAGGTATTGTGTGAACTCATTGATTATTGTATAGATCTGGATAATCAGATAAGGGACAGAATGACTCCAAGAGAGAAACCCAAGAGACCGTTACCTAGGTTGGCCCCTGTCTTTCAGGCACCACCAAGAGAGTTATCTCCTCCCTCTGAGCCTATGCAACTAGGCCGTACTAGGCTTACAGAGGAGGAGAGAACAAGGCGTTTTCTTGAGGGATTGTGCCTGTATTGTGGTTTGGGGGGACATGTACGATTTCAATGTCCTACCAGGGGCGGATCCAGAGACTAGTCTCGGGAGGGGCACTTACAGAAAATAAGGTGTTTTAGCAGAGAGCCCGACTCACGAGAATTTACAGAGGGCCCAGCTCACAGGAGCTTACAATCTAGAGGAGCAGAGGGCCCGGCTCACAGGAGCTTACAATCTAGAGGAGCAGAGGGCACCCAGGAGCTTACAATCTAGGGGAGCAGAGGGCACCCAGGAGCTTACAATCTAGAGGAGCAGAGGACACCCAGGAGCTTACAATCTAGAGGAGCAGAGGGCACCCCGGATTTTACAATCTAGAGGAGCAGAGGGCACCCCGGATTTTACAATCTAGAGGAGCAGAGAGCCCCCAGCTCACACATGAATTTGCCCCCAGCTCAAGGATTTGCCCCCAGGTCATGGATTTGCCCAGCTCATGGATTTGCCCCCAGGTCATGGATTTGCCCAGCACATGGATTTGCCCCCAGCTCATGGATTTGCCCCCAGGTCATGGATTTGCCCCCAGGTCATGGATTTGCCCAGCTCAGGTATTTGCCCAGCTCATGTATTTGCCCCCAGGTCATGGATTTGCCCAGCACATGGATTTGCCCAGCTCATGGATTTGCCCCCAGGTCATGGATTTGCCCAGCACATGGATTTGCCCCCAGCTCATGGATTTGCCCCCAGGTCATGGATTTGCCCAGCACATGGATTTGCCCAGCTCATGGATTTGCCCCCAGGTCATGGATTTGCCCAGCTCATGTATTTGCCCAGCTCATGTATTTGCCCCCAGGTCATGGATTTGCCCAGCTCATGGATTTGCCCCCAGGTCATGGATTTGCCCAGCACATGGATTTGCCCAGCTCATGGATTTGCCCCCAGGTCATGGATTTGCCCAGCTCATGTATTTGCCCAGCTCATGTATTTGCCCCCAGGTCATGGATTTGCCCCCAGGTCATGGATTTGCCCCCAGCTCTCACCTGGATTGTTGCCCCAGCTCCGGCAGGGGGTTGAGGGACCCAGATGCCGGGCAGCGCAGGAGCGCCTGCCCGATCTTGAACAGTCCGTCCTGTGAAGTGGATGCGGCTGTGTGCGTGCGCAGCCGGTCACGCGGTCCGGCCAGTCAGGTGGTACTGGGACTCAGTACCACCTGATTAGCCGGACCACGTGACCGGCTGCGCACGCACACAGCCGCATCCACTTCACAGGACGGACTGTTCAAGACCGGGCAGGCGCTCTCGCGCTGCCCGACATCTGGGTCCCTCAACCCCCGGGCCAAATCTCGGGGGGGGGGGGCAATTGCCCCGTTGCCCCCCCCTGGATCCGCCCCTGTGTCCTACTCGTCCTAAAATGCATGATAAGCCGGAAAACTACCGCACCTAAGGCAGCTGAGGAGACAGGCCTTGGGTGTGACGTGCATGTCTCCTGGCCAAGACACTAAACTTATGTTACCAGTATCCTTGGCTTGGGAGACCAAGACCACACATACTACCTCTTTTTTGGATTCTGGGGCTGCTGGCAACTTTATCGATGTTAACTACGCTTCTTCCATTTCTCTACCTCTGGTTGTAAGAGAGACACCCTTAGCCGTCGAAGCCATAGACGGCAGACCGTTATCCTGCCCTAGGATTACTCACGATACGGTTACAGTGGTTCTTACCACTGGTCTCTTGCATAAAGAAGAAATCATATTTCAAGTTATCCATTCACCTTCCAATCCTGTTGTACTTGGTTTCCCTTGGTTGGTGGAACATAATCCTGTTATTGATTGGGCTAAGGGAGAGATACTGTCTTGGAGTCCTGCTTGTTTTGGGACTTGTTTAATACCCATTCAGCATGTCGGTGCCCTGAACACACCCACAGCTCCTCCATTGTCTACAGAGGTTCCTGACCAATATGCCGACCTCAGGGCTGTATTTGATAAAAGAGAGGCAGAGAAACTGCCTCCACATAGACCATATGATTGTGCCATAGATTATTCATCCTGGTACCATGCCTCCTCGAGGCAAAGTATATCCTCTTTCCATAAAGGAGAACCAAATTATGGAAGAGTACATAAAGGAGAATTTGGAGAGAGGTTTTATCCGACGTTCCTCTTCTCCAGCAGGGGCTGGGTTCTTTTTTGTGTCTAAAAAAGAGGGAGATTTACGCCCGTGTATCGATTATAGGGGGCTTAACAAGATCACCATTAAGAACGTGTACCCTATCCCTCTCATATCAGAACAGTTCGACAGGTTAAGGGGGTCAGCAGTATACACAAAACTTGATTTAAGAGGAGCTTACAACCTGATACGTATAAAAGAGGGACATGAGTGGAAAACAGCATTTAACACCAGGAGTGGGCATTATGAATACTTGGTCATGCCTTTTCGGTCTTTGTAATGCTCCAGCGGTATTCCAGGATTTTATTAATGATGTGCTCAGAGATTTCTTACAAACCTTTGTTATAGTATACCTAGACGATATATTGATTTACTCTCCCGATCTGAAAACCCACCATGCACATGTCAGACAGGTATTAGCAAAATTACTGGACAATGGTCTTTATTGCAAACTAGAGAAGTGTTTATTCGACATTACTACTGTGAAATGTCTTGGGTATATTATCACTCCAGAAGGTTTTGAGATCGATCCTTCTAAACTCACGGCCATCTCAGAATGGCCTCTCCCTCAAGGTCTCAAGGCCATACAGAGGTTTCTGGGGTTTTCCAACTATTATAGGAGATTTATCAAGAATTATTCCGCTGTAGCCTCCCCTATCATTAATATGACACGTAAAGGTCTGAAGAACCAGATCTGGTCTTCTCAATCCAAACAAGCATTCGAAGCCCTCAAACAAGCTTTCACTTCCGCTCCTGTGTTACGGCATCCTGATCCCAGGATTCCGTTTGTTCTTGAGGTTGATGCTTCCGAGATAGGCATTGGGGCTGTCCTGTCTCAAAGAGAGTCTCCAGGAAAACCTCTACATCCTTGTGGGTTCTTTTCAAGAAAATTATCACCAGCAGAACGCAATTATGATATCGGTAACAGAGAATTGCTTGCTATTGTGTCTGCCCTATTAGAGTGGAGACATTTGTTGGAAGGTACTCTTGACCCTTTATTGATAATTACTGATCATAAGAACCTTACGTACATCGGGGATGCAAAACGTTTGAACGCGAGACAGGCCAGATGGTCATTGCTACTGTCTCGGTTCAATTTTGTATTGACTTACAGACCAGGTGACCGCAATGTAAAGGCTGATGCCTTATCTCGTCAATATGACCCGTATGAATCTAACACACAAGACCACAATCCTATAGTTCCTCCTGAACATATTGTGGCTTCCACAGTCTTGCCTGTCTCCTCGCCTTTCCTGCAACGCCTCCAGGCAGTTCAAGTAGGGGCTCCACCTGACAAGCCTCCAGATATGTTGTTTGTACCTGAAAAGGAAAGACAAGAATTACTCATAATTTTTCATGATTCTAAACCAGCAGGTCATCCTGGTATTACTAAGACTCTTACCAGTATCTCCAGACAGTTCTGGTGGCCCACATGCGACAGGACGTACGTCTGTTTGTTTGGCTTGTCAAGTCTGTGCCAGAAGCAAAACCAGTAAATCCTTGCCTGTCGGTCTATTGCAGCCTTTACCCATGCCTAAGAGGCCTTGGTCTCATCTATCTATGGATTTTATTGTGGACTTGCCGAAGTCCAAGGGTCATACTGTGGTTCTGACAGTTGTAGACCGCTTCTCCAAAATGGCTCATTTTGTCCCTCTACCTAAGCTTCCTACAGCCAAAGAACTGGCGGTTGTATTTGCTAGAGAGATTGTACGAATACATGGGGTTCCGTCTGAAATAGTCTCTGACAGAGGAGCCCAGTTCGTCTCTCGTTTCTGGAGGGTTTTCTGTGCGGAGATGGGGGTGCGATTGACCTTCTCTTCAGCATATCATCCACAAACTAATGGGGCAGCAGAGAGGGCAAATCAGGGTCTCGAGCAGTACATACGTTGCTTTACCACACAACAACAAGACAATTGGTCGTAGTTGTTGCCCTGGGCTGAGTATGCACGTAATAACGCCGTTAACGAGACCACTGGCCACTCTCCTTTTTCTGCCATCTATGGTTTTTTTCCCTCCGGCTCTACCGCTTCAGTTTACTGAACAGGCCATCCCGGCTCTCGATGAACATCTCACTCAACTGCAAGAGATTTGGAGACAGATTCGAGAAAATATGGAGCGCAATGTTGCTGTCCAGAAACGCAAGGCTGACAGGCATAGGTTACAAGCTCCCTCCTATAACGTAGGGGATAGAGTTTGGTTGTCCACTAGGAACGTGAAGTTGCGGGTGCCTTCTATGAAAATGGCACCTCGGTTTATAGGTCCATATAAGATCATTCGCCGCATTAATCCTGTGGCTTATGCACTTGCCCTTCCTAAACATCTTCGCATGCACAACATCTTCCACACCTCCCTACTGAAGCCTTTGTTGTGTAACAAGTACACGCGGGTCGTTCCTCCTCCTCCACCTATTCAGGTTGATGGTGAATCTGAGTATGAGGTTAGGAGGGTTTTGGATTCTAGGCTGTGCAGGGGTACTCTGCTGTACTTGGTCGATTGGGTGGGTTATGGTCCAGAAGACCGGTCCTGGATTCCAGCTTCCGACATGTCTGCCTCTAGGTTGGTCAGGGCGTTCCATGCCTCACACCCCGATCGCCCGGGTGGTCGTCCTGCCGGTCGTCCTGTTGGTCGTCTGGTGGCCTCCCGTGGAGAGGGGGGTACTGTAACATTGGGAGCTTCCAGCCCTACCTGTGTGCTTGAGGGCAGCATGTCTGATGCTGCTCGCTGACCAATGCCCGGTTTAAATGGAGACAGGCAGGGAGGTGGTTGCATGAGGCGCGGCTTGAGTGGGGGGCGTGGTCTGGTGAAGGTCTTTTAAAAAACCCTCAGTGTATTCTCAGCAGTTGCCAGATCGTGGTTATCCATACCTGAGCTCCTTGTACCTGACTGCTATATTGAATTAACCCGTTATTGACCTCTGCTTGTTTCTGACCATTCTGCCTTCTGTTGCCCTGGACCATTTTCTTGTACTACGCCACTGCTCTGATATCGACCCGGCTATTCCATTTGACTATTCTGAACTCTGTATTCCTGATTCTGGCTCGGCTGACTACTCCCCGTGTTGTTAACCCTTTCTGTCTATCTAGTTTACCTGGCCAATTCTAAGGACCAGACAGTTAGAGATCTTTCACGGCTACTCTGTTGGTAGCTTCTGGGTTCTGTGGAGTGTCGGGCGTTAAGTACTGCGTGGTGGGATCTGGGAACCGTGACACTAGGTAGATTTCAATAGACACTAGAATGAAGCTTACATAGAATTTTAGGAATGTGGTAGATTAACAGAGAAGCAATTAAACGAAGGGAAGATCCGGCCAGCTCTTGGCACGGAGAGACAGGATGACAAATGGATACTGCAAGGTCACTGAGGCCTGCAGAGAGACAAAGAGAGCGTAGAAACCAGACCATGCTTTATCTGCAACAAATAAACATAGCCTTTAGGGAGGTGGGCACGGCCCAGATTGAGTGCGGCAGCAAATCACAAACTGTCAGACTAACATGAAGTTTGCCAATTTACGGTCAATGTATGGAATGTCTTTGTACTAACAATGGGAGGTATTAACCCACGTGGGGTGGAATAAAGTGTCACCGGGAGGTGGGCTAATTGGGATGTACCTAATTATGTATTCGGGGTATAAAACCCCTCTTCGGGGTGAGAACGGGGCTCACTCTTTGCGATTCAATCCTGTGTGAGCATTTGTGTGACGACACAATAAAGTTTGCCTTTCCTGAAGAGACTCGTGGTCAGACAATCCTTGCTCGTGTCCGGTCCGGCGCCGTCCTGAAGTGAACCCAGTGATTCCGGTTACATTTCTTGGGGGCTCGATAGACGGGATATGGGCCCTTGCCGGCACGGCAACGGCTGCTGAACGCTGTAGCGGTTGCCTGCAGGTGCGAGTGATCCCGTCGGTTGGGCGTCCGTTGAAGGTGAGCTGACATCTGCAGGCGCCAAGCAGGATTTCCTGTTCAGTGGACCTCATCTCGTCCCAAACGGACCCCCGGCCCAGGAAGCTGGGACACCACCGAGTCTGAGGAAACAGCGAGCAGCGTGGCGATAGGTAAAGTGTCTTCTATGTTTGTATGTGTATCAGAGATACCGGTATAAATGGAAACGTCCGACCGAAAGTCGGATAAGGAGACCCGTGGCCACGGTCTCGTTGACATACTGAGCCTGCCGCCGAAAGTACGGACAAGCAAAAGAGCCAGAGTGGCTAGCGCGTGTCTGGACCCGGGGGATCAGATGTTAACTAAAGGGTAGTTCTGTAAGAGAGGGAGAAAGTAGCCACGTGGGGTTGCATAGTCATAGTCAGTGTTTGTAAACCGAGCTTCTGCACGTGGACCAGGAAAGGAGGAGGGATTTCTGTGACTGGGCTGAGAGCCCTGAGTCAGTGCTAGTATGTACGTCGTGTAGTGAAGGGGGCCAATTGAGGTCAGCGGTAGCTGCAGAGGTAGTGGTGCCGGGTGGGTAGATTGCCCATAGGCAAATTGGAATTGCAGACGGGAGTGTTGTTGTAGAACGGGGTGCACATAGTCACAAGCAGGCAAGAGTTAGAGTTCAACTAACGGGGTATAAGGAGCCAAAAGGAGGGACGGCGTGCCCTCGGCTAGTAGAAAGCGTTGAATTGTTTATGTTTTGTTTTGTGCTGAAAGTATCTGGTACAGTACGCGCTGTGAGTGATTTGAATGCTGTGAGTGAACGAGCGCCTACTCGCCCTGCGAGAAAGCAAACTTGAGAGTGGACTCCCAAAGTACATTTCCGGCTCAGGTGACTGCAGTCCGGCTACTGACGGAGGAAGCGGGTCAGGCACGTGAGAATTGTTGGCTGAAGTACCAGACTGTAGATTTTAATTGTCATTTCTAAAAAGTAATATCTGTGTTGTAAAGAAGGGGTACTGTTATTTTTTAAGGGAAACAATGGGTAACGGGTCATCCAAGCCCAAGAAGGTAAAGGAGGGTGAGACGCCCCTAGGGTATATGGTGCGGAATTTTGAAGCGTTATATACAACGCATGATTATGGTGTGGAGTTAACTAAGGAGAAACTGACATTAATGTGTACAATTGTGTGGCCACTGTTAGTTCCAGAGTGGCCAGAGCAGGGGTCAATGGACCCCGAGCTAATACAGAGAGTGCATTCCCAACCTACGGTAAATGCGGACATCCTGAGTAGTACCCGTATATAGATATATGGAGATACTGTGTAAAAGATAAAAGTCATTTTATATGATGGCGGGACAACACAAGAAGCAGTACCACCAAACAATAAAGAGAAAGAGAGATCGGTGTTGGTAGAACACCCAGAGGAGGGTGATTCTTTGCCCCCGCCATACCCGTCATGTTATGGGGCAGCTAGAGAAGCTTTGAGTGCCGCGATTGCGCGGGCGGAGAGGGGGGAGCAGGCAGCTGCTACTTCCCGGCCGACTCCCTTCGCTCCATCACGCGGGGTTGTGGAAGGAGAACAGGGGGCGGCGGGTGAAGGAGACAGAAAGGTCCCACCAGGAAAAATTGAAATGCCTGATGGGAGCGTATATAAATTAGTAGCCCAGGAGGATAGCGATAATGAAAGTGAAGATGAGAAACAGGGGGCTACCACTCGCGCAGCGAATAATATATATAAACCCCGTGAGCCATATCAGCATAATCCCTATAAGAGTATGCAATTGCCCCTACGAGAAGTGCCAGGTCCTTTACTGGCGAATGGAGCTCCTGGGCCAGTGCAATAAACATAAGTCCCATTCACAACAACAGATCTTTTCAACTGGAAAACACACACACCACTGTACTCCACTAATCCCGCAGCAGTGGCCAGTATGATAGAGTCAGTTATGCTCACACATAACCCCACATGGGCAGATTGTCAGCAATTAATGTTGACAATGTTTACCACAGAGGAAAGAGCCTGGATAAACAGTAGCGTGCAAAAGATTTTACTCGCCCAAGCCGTAGCAGATGCTAAGCCCCAGCCAGAAGCGTGGGCAGAGGAACACTACCCCAAAACAGATCCCAAGTGGCCGTACAGCACCGCAGAGGGTATTGCCCACCTGCAGACATACAGAACAGCGGTAATAATGGGTGTTAAAGCGGGACGGAAGAAACCCACAAACATGGGAAAAATAGCTGACGTGGTACAAGAAGCTAAAGAGTCTCCAAGTGCATTTCTGGAAAGATTACTAGATGCATATAGGATGTATAGTCCTATTGATCTGGAGGCGGTGGAGAATCAGAGGTTAATTAATTCTTCGTTTGTGGGCAGTCACAGAGGGATATACGGAATAAAATACAGAGATTAGATGGGTTTTTGGGAAAAGGTATTAGCGAATTGGTAGAGATTGCTATATAAAGTGTTTCATTACCGGGATCTAGAGGAAAAACGGGAGGAGATAAAGAGACAGAGAGGAGGTATATGGGAAATGGTGGAGGAAGAGGTGCCCCGGACAGAGGGAGAGCAAGGGGAAGGGGGGCTAGAGGAAGAGGTAGGAGAGCCCCTAGGGAACCCCTGGGACCCAACCAGTGCGCCTGGTGCCGGGGTGAAGGTCACTGGAAAAACGATTGTCCTGCATTTTTGGCTAAATTTGGGGGACAAGGGGAGGTTGGGGAATCGGGAGGTCAAGCCACCAACGGACAGGTAACAGACGGCAGATATGAGAGAAGTGAGGGTGCCGGAGCAGGGTTTGTGGGATTGGCGGGAACGTCATTTGAAGGGCAGGATACATATTGACAAGGACCTGGGCCCATCCCGCTCGGTAACCATGAGCCCACGGTCACTATGAGAGTGGGAAATAAAGATGAAATTTTTATGGTTGACACCGGTGCCGAATATTCTGTTGTAACTCAGCAAATTGCTCCCCAGTGGAAATGAGGTTGATATTATGGGAACAATGGGAGTGTCTGCTAAGTACCCTTTCCTTGCTTCTCGAAAATGTAGTGTGGGTGGGCATAATGTTGAACATGAATTTTTGTATATGCCCGATGTCCCATCCAGCTCCTGGGGCGGGATATCCTCTGCAAATTGCAAGCCCAAATTACGTTCCTTCCCGGGGGACACGCTCAATTAGACCTGCCTGAGAGTGGCAGCAGCTCTGCTCGGCAGTATAACCCAGCCAGCCAGCATCCCCAATCTGGGAAAATTGCAGTAATTATGCCAAGAGAGGAAGAATGGCGTACAGCACCAACCCCGCCGGCAAGCCCGGACCCGCACGCACTACTCCTCGAAATTCCTGGGGTGTGGGCAGAGGAAAACCGCCCGGACTAGCTGTAAATACCCCCCAGTGTACGTCGATTTAAAACCTGGTGCAACGCCTGTGGCTTTAAGACAATATCATATCCCACAGAAAGCCAAGCAGAATATCCAGACACATTTACAGAGACTTAAAAACCACGGCATATTGAAATTCTGCGTGTCACTGTGGAACACACCCCTGTTGCCAGTACTGAAAGAGGGCACACAAGAGTACCGCCCGGTCCAAGATTTACGGGCTGTCAACGAAGCCACAGTAACCCTACACCCCGTGGTTCCCAATCCATACAATTTGCTGGCGTTAATTCTCGGAGATACAAAATATTACACGGTGCTTGATTTAAAAGACGCTTTCTTTTGCATCCGCCTGGCTCCAGCAAGCCAGCCCCTTTTTGCATTTCAGTGGGAAGAGTCCGCCACGGGGGCGTGCCATCAAATGACCTGGACACGCCTCCCTCAAGGATTCAAGAACTCGCCCACAATCTTCGGATGCGCGCTCAGCCAAGATCTTCTCTCCTTCAACGCTCAGCCAGACAAAGTTGTCCTTTACAATATGTAGATGATTTATTACTGGCTTCTCCCACAGAAAAGGACTGTTTATCTGCCACAAAAGCCCTGCTACAACTATTATGCCAAGCAGGATACAGAGTGTCAAGAAAGAAAGCACAAATATGCAAAGAAAGTGTAAAGTACTTAGGTTTCCAATTAACAGGTACCAAGCGTGCATTGGGGGCAGAAAGAAAAGAAGCAGTATGCCGAATACCCCAACCAAAGACAGAAGACAAGTTCGTGAGTTTCTGGGAGCTACAGGCTTCTGCCACCTGTGGATCCCCAATTTCGCAGATATTGCCAAGCCCCTTCATCAAGCCACAAAGGGGGGAGAACAAGACCCCTTCCATTGGGAAGAAGAGCAAACAGCAGCGTTTCTGAAATTAAAAACTCTGCTAATGGAGGCTCCTGCACTGGGACTGCCAGATCACAGCAAGCCGTTCCAGCTGTACGTGCATGAACACAATCAAACAGCAACAGGAGTGTTGATCCAAAGTTTCGGCTCTTGGCTAAGGCCTGTGGCCTACCTCTCCAAGCAACTCGACCCTGTGGCCTGCGGCCTACCCCATGCCTGAAAGCAGTGGCAGCCACCCGCAATGCTGATAGCAGAAGCAGACAAGCTGACCCTTGGACAAGTTCTTCATGTCAAGGTGCCCCATGCTGTCAAGGCCCTGCTGGATGTGAAAGGAAGCTACTGGTTCAGCAACAGCCGGATGACAGAGTACCAAGCAATGATGTGTGAGAATCCATGGGTTCATTTGGACCTCATCACTACCTTGAACCCTGCTACTTTACTGCCTGACTGCGAAGAGGATCCAGATCATGAATGCCTCCAGGTCATGGAAGAAGTGTTCAGTAGCAGGCCAGATTTGAAAGACGTACCCCTAGACAAATACGATCTACAACTATTCACTGATGGTAGCAGCTACATGGATGATGGGAAGAAAGTCTCCGGCTATGCAGTAGTCTCAGCAGAAGAAATCATCGAAGCAAATCCACTACCAGGCCATACATCTGCACAACTGGCTGAAATAACAGCTCTAACCAGAGCTCTAGAAATCTCCGAAGGCAAAAGAGTGAATATCTACACTGATTCCAAATACGCCTTCATGACAGTCCATGCACATGGTGCACTCTACAAAGAAAGAGGCCTACTTACTTCCTCAGGACAACAAATCAAGTATGCAGCTGAAATCGCGGCCCTCCTAGAAGCTGTATGGAAACCAAGCGCTGTCAGTATCATGCACTGTCGTGGCCACCAAAAGGGTCATGATGAAATCCCAAAAGGCAACAGGCGTGCTGACCAGGCCGCAAAAGCAGCTGCAAAACCATTGCTAACAATTGAACAAGCCAAAGTTCTACTCTGCAAGCAAGAACCTCAACCTCCCATGCCAAACTACGAATTCTACATGAATTGGAGGAAATTTGAACCCAAAGGCGAGTTCATTGAAATAATATTGCAAAAATGGCAAGATCATTACGAACTATTAGAACTTAATCATGATTACATCCAATGGGTTTTCCCAACTCAGACTCAAGGCCGAAATTTCTACTCCACTCCTCTGAACCCGCAAGAGACACACCTAATGATTAACACCTCAGAAGTTCAGCAGAGACTACGCAGAGCCTACAAAATGATGCTGAAATTCTTCGGCGTAAAAGTAATGGGGGAGGGTGAAGAAGACACAAAAGTAACCGAAGTTGAACGAGCAGAAAATGTCGCCTCACGTTTTGAAAATTTGACAACCAACCCTCATAATAATCTACGGATTACACGAATACTGCTAAGTTTGGGAGAGTTGGGAGCAGAAGAATATCAAGCTCCGTTGGTGAGGTTCTTCCTCAAGGAGATCCTTATCAAGAACAGACTGCCAAGAATAAAGAAAAGTGCAATGAACTTTTTCATACCAGCAGTAAGAGATTCACAAGACAGACAAGATCTGATGTTCTTCGCATGGCGATACTATTTCCCGAAAGAAGAATTTGTCTGGGGAAACCATGGAGAATTGGCACGAATACAAAGCAAACCAGTGGTGGCTGCACTTTCTACCCGCACCACTGAGTGAATGGACGCCGGTGTATTCAGAGAAAGAAAAGAAATGGATGTCGGAGAGAACAAGGCGAATATGGAGAAGACGGGTGGCCAGCTGAAGAATGGACAAATAGTCCTCTCAGCAACATTGGCCCCTGAAATTGTAAGAACACTCCACGCAAGTACCCATGGAGGAAGAGAAATGATGGAACAGCAACTAGAGCCACATTTCTACGTGCCCGGACTGTCAGTAATCTGCAAAGCAATAGCCCAGCAGTGCGTGACATGTGCCAAGAACAACCCGAGAACAGGCCCGTCTCAACCTCCAGGGAAGCAACCAATCGGGCTATCCCCATTGGCATCGCTACAAATAGACTTTACAGTGTTGCCGCCCTGCAAAGGATACAAATACCTACTGGTAATGGTGTGTACTCTGACAGGATGGGTGGAAGCTTTCCCAACAAGAACTGAAAAGACGGTGGAAGTAGTGAAATAATACCACATTATGGGTTGCCTCTAGAAATAGGGTCGGACAATGGCCCTGCATTTATACAGAACTGTTTACAACAGCTTGCCCGGCTGTTGGGCATCACCTGGAAGCTACATACTGCCTACAGGCCCCAAAGCTCGGGAAAAGTCGAGAGAATGAACCGTACCCTAAAGACTCTGATGTCCAAATTGTGCCAAGAGACGTCGCTAGGCTGGTTGGATGTGCTGCCGATAGTCCTCTTGCACATTAGGTGCAGGCCAACCCCCCAATTAAAGCTAAGTCTGTACGAACTCATGTTTGGACGGCCTACCCCTCTGATTAATGGACTAAGGGGGGACCTTCGGGCATTGGGAGAAACTAAACTAAATGATCAGGTTGTAATGTTGGGAAAATCAATGCAGAAATTGAATACTTGGGTGGGAGATAACATACCTCATTTTTTATATCCCCCACTGCATAAGTATTGTCCAGGTGATTCAGTATGGGTGAAAGAGTGGAAAAATTACCCACTAGGCCCAAAGTGGAGAGGTCCTTACCTTGTCCTGTTATCAACCCCTACAGCAGTAAAGGTTGCCGAGGTGGTCCCGTGGATACATCACTCCAGATTGAAAGTAGCTGCAGCCAATCCTGAACCAGCATGGAAGGTCGTCGCCAAATGAGACCAATCCGCTGAGGCTAAAGCTGACAAGACCACAGTCGTGAGCACCTGAATGATCCAACTGAAGACACCCAAATGATTCCACAAGTGGGTGTCTTGATGGACACAAGTCCTGACCATCCACCAACAGGGGATACCCCAAGTGTGCTTTTTAGGGGCCCAGCCCCCACCCCTGATCATCCGGAAATGTCCTTTGTTTTTGAAATTCTGGTGGGGAGGGATTGTGTTTATGTAACTGTGAAAAGAATTGCCCAAGGGATTTTGACATTTGGGGCATTTGTGGTACTGATTTTGTACCTTGCAAACTTGATTTATGGACTCTCGTATGGAGCATGCCCCAGGTGCCCAAGCACTGCCGGGAAAGTGGATATTTTTTCCCATATCTGGAATGGTACGCACCCGGTGATGGAGAATCGTACTATGTGGAGACAAAAACGAGAAGCGACATCTGAGATTTTGCCAAGAGGACACTTACTTGTGCAATTTAAATATGACTATGCTAAAAAGTCTGGGCAAACCGCATGCTGGGTGTGTAGTAGGTTGCACCCAGAAACAATCCACATACCATTTGCCTCTGTTCCAATGAATTTGAGCATGTTTGCATCAGGGAATGTCACAATACACTCTTTTGATGCACCAAGGGGGAAATCAGAATCATTCAGTCCCGGGTACCCCATAAAAGGGTCAGTATACCCACCAGAATGGTGCTTCCAATTAGGACCAGATAAAGAAACACACAAGGAGGGTGGGGGATGCTACTCAAGCAAGTTTAACTGGACATCATACATTTACACATTCGACACAAAAGAACAGGCAAATTTTCTATACATACGATGTAAAAAAACTCACGAGTGAACAAGAAGAAGTGATTTCAAATGTGACGAATGGGAAGCAGAGTGCATTGGATATGATGAGAAGACTGAGACGACTGACAATAGAGATAGAGATAGCAAAAGGAACACTACATTTGTCACCATTCATATTGAAAGGGGGGTACCAGGTGTGTTGTGGAAAGGTGTGTTACACATGGGTGCCACCAACAATAACGGGAATGTGTTATCTGGCAAAATGATCCCGATCCAGAGGGTAGGGGGGAAGACACTAATACAGACACAGCACTCCACCCTAGGTACCCACTGGTTTGAAAGACAGAAGAGAGAGTTGTTTAGAAAGGTGGATCGGATATGGTCATGGCTGCCGGCATGGACTGGATGGGGAAGAGAGTTGATGGTGAGACTGAACAGTTATGCCAGTCTAATGGATGAAATTCTGAATAAAACTAGTATGGATATTCAGTTGCTGAATCTGGAGGTGCGTGAGATACGGAAGGTGCAGATGATACATGACATGGCGCTTGAACAAATCAGTGCGGCCCTGAATGGATTGTGTGAGATGACAATGCATTATGAATGTTGCACCTTCATTAGGAACACCACACCTGATGTCCCAGACTATTACCAGGTAATCCAGGATCACCAAGAGAAGGTAGCACAGTTGCAGAACACAGCAAGGAGAATCGCTGCTGAAGGCTGGAATCCACTCCGTGGGTTCGGAGCAATCGGAGAGTGGTTTGGATACATCCTGAGATTCATCTCACAGATTGGATCCATGATTCTGATGATAGTGGTGATCTTGGTCGTATGGAACACTACATACCGCATAGGGCTATGCCTATGGCCACTGTGCAAGAAAGCACTGACACCTACACAGACACGAAAGATACCACTGATAATCCCACAAGACATGTTCCCAACAAAAATAGGTCCCCTAAAGTATGAGGAGTTTAAGAATAGCACTAGCGGGGTGTGATGGCTACAAGCATCAGGAAAAGAACCTGAGGCTTGAGCCAAGGGGGGAATGAAGTGGAATCAGGCTGGAAGATGGTCGCTATTATGAGCCAAGCGGCCATCTTGTTCAGAATATTGGTTCACTTGCAAATAACTAGGTAGATTTCAATAGACACTAGAATGAAGCTTACATAGAATTTTAGGAATGTGGTAGATTAACAGAGAAGCAATTAAACGAAGGGAAGATCCGGCCAGCTCTTGGCACGGAGAGACAGGATGACAAATGGATACTGCAAGGTCACTGAGGCCTGCAGAGAGACAAAGAGAGCGTAGAAACCAGACCATGCTTTATCTGCAACAAATAAACATAGCCTTTAGGGAGGTGGGCACGGCCCGGATTGAGTGCGGCAGCAAGTCACAAACTGTCAGACTAACATGAAGTTTGCCAATTTACGGTCAATGTATGGAATGTCTTTGTACTAACAATAGGAGGTATTAACCCACGTGGGGTGGAATAAAGTGTCACCGGGAGGTGGGCTAATTGGGATGTACCTAATTATGTATTCGGGGTATAAAACCCCTCTTCGGGGTGAGAACGGGGCTCACTCTTTGCGATTCAATCCTGTGTGAGCATTTGTGTGATGACACAATAAAGTTTGCCTTTCCTGAAGAGACTCGTGTTCAGACAATCCTTGCTCGTGTCCGGTCCGGCGCCGTCCTGAAGTGAACCTAGTGATTCCGGTTACACTATCTGTGGTTAACTGATATGGCTTCTGCCACCAGCTGAAAATAAAACCAAAAATTCAC